>JAIPRN010000750.1:0-67834 GCA_025469175.1 Geopemphigus sp. TES_GeoC_2020
ATAACCCATGAGAAGATATATTTTTAGACGATTATGAGTTATTAAGTCATTATTTTACTATATTACTCATAATATACATTTAAATTTACAAGTGTAAAAGAAAAGTTCGTAATAAAAACATTAATTGAAACGTAGAAAAATTTTCACGTGTACGAATATAATTATTTAATTTTTTGTCAATAAATACGAATTATTTTATTAATTTTGATTTTGAGATTATATTGTCTTAAACAAAGACGATGAAGTGTTTTATAATAATAAAAAAGTACTAAATATGACGTTATTGTTGTTCGTATACGGGTGCAATAAGACTAAGTACGTAAAGTATCCAAGAGATAAATAAAAATACAATACGTTTTTGATTACATGGCTTATGTTTTATAGATTATTACACTTAATATATATTATTTTAACAGGAATTTTAGGAAAGTATAAATATAACAAAAATATAATGTACTTAAGTTCGAAAATAAGTAAATAAGTGAGATTATGTTTGTATGGATTGGAATTACAAATCGGTGAGTTTTATTTAAAGGAATGTGTAAGTATAAACGAGGTCGTTTATGTATGTAATAGAAGATCGTTAACCTAAAGAAGAACCTGAATCCAATAATTACTTTATGTATACTCTATACAGAAATAGTAAATTGAAATAATTATATGGTTCTAGCTATGTAGCCTTGGATATTCTGAATGTACTGTGAATGTAATAATAATATTTTTGAACTATTAGGCAAATATTAAAAAAAGTTAAAACCTTCGTATGTTTTTATTTGTATATGTCAACAAAAAATCTTATTCTCTAACGATGTTTTCTGATGAGGTGTACAAGTATAAAATATTTGTCTTTATATTTTTTTTTTATTATTTATTTTACACAATTATATTTATAATCAATATACGCGCAATGTATATAGTTTGTTATTGTCGAATCAATTAAATACACATTGATTGTATAAAAATTAAATATATACATACTTAAATCCTTGAATAATTCCATTTACTCGTGTGTAAAATTATGTAATTGTCGATACATCCGTACGTCTTCCACGTAAACTTATGAAATTATAAAAAAGACAAAAATATTGTAATACTCTGCAATCAATTAATAAAAACTTATAAACAAACTTGTTTTTAAATTTTGGTCTCATCTTAAGAAATTTTAGGAAAATTGACATAGATACTTTTTTTAACACTTTTTGCATTATTAGACTAAACGATTGAAAATGTGTTTACGATATTTATGTATTTAAATATTATTAAAGAAAAAAATACATTTTGATTAATTTTTTTTTATTCCGGCGATTTTGATAAAGCGATCATTTCTTCACGTAAAAAACAATTTAAATAATATTTATGTTCCGTTAGTAATAAATAACTTCAAGGTACACTAATCATTTATAATTCACCACACATTTATATATAGCAATTTCCGAATTCCCTAAAAAATATGATTTATTTTTATTAGTTTAATGTTTTGATACGCTGAAGGTCAATGTACATTGCACATCAATATTAAATTACATTCGCTATTTGTATTATTACATTTTTTTTCAATTAACGAGAGGATAATAATACAATGTGGGCTATCATCATGCTGTTAAAGTTAAAGTAAACTGTTAAATTAATGCATTATGTAAAATAATATAAACATGGTGTAATAAATCGAAACTGAGCATTTTCCGTATAAGGAATTCTACGTCGACGTATTAGAAATTAATAAATTAATTTAACCACAAAATTTACTAGTCTCCATAAATGGATTAAAGAAATGAAAATAATAACAAAAACCGATAAAATGATTAAAATATCTACATGTAGTCGATTTTTGATTAATATGAAACTTTCCGATAACTATTGCCTAAAACTGAATTCTTTCAAGAAAAAAAACACGTAAAGCATTAAATTCAATACTCTTGTAGCATTTATATTTCGTTATATAAAAATAGGATAATTACGATACTTTAATTGGTAATAATATTAACACCTGTTATAGTTCGAAGTTTTCATCGACTATTCTAATCGATTTCTAACTTAATTTAAGTAGTAACGTTTAAAAAAAATATATTGTAACGGAAATGTAGTACTAATAACGATTAAAACGCTGATTTTCAAACATTATATATTTTTGCTAAAGTTATTGTAGCTAAATTTTAGATTTTTCGTATAACAATTTTTTAAATTAAAATTTTTTTTACGCAAATAGTGTGTTACGATAAACGTTTGTAATATTGTTCGCACTATTCAATTCTAACGTAATAATACATAAGTACACGTTACATAACATAGAGTATAAACTATGCAACACGTTGCTCTATAATCTATATCATTAGATAAATAATACTAAACAGTAAACCCTACATAATAATTAATATATATGATTATAATGCACGTACATACCTACCTTATACCTGTTGTTACGTTTGTATACCGTGTATTATACACATTACTCGTACTATATCATTCTCGTTATTTAATCAATATTATATCCACAGATATGGAAGTATAAGACATTTCTGCAGACCTAAATAAAATAGAGTATTTATATTACGCAATTTAACGTAATTGTACTTCATCATTATCTGCCGTTGTATATTAACGACTGCTTCAGTTTTTTACGTAATACATATAATACTGCGTTCGTAAAATATTATCGTAATTTTCACGAAAAACAAAAATACTTATTATGTACGACCGAATATTGCTATACCCGCCTATGCATTCGTAATAATATTATATAGTGCAAAATATTGTAGCGACTCGTGAGTACATTGCGTATGTAGGTTATTTCTATGCATTTGAACGTTAATGCATATTGAATCGGTATACGTACACAATAGTCAATAATGAAATAACAATATAAATGGCAATACGTGTCCTCGTTAAAACATGAATACGATATATTTAGTAATTTTATGAAGATAACAATAGGCACGTCTAAATCTTTTACACGCTTGTGTATTTATACTTCGTATGTCCTATAAAACCTTATGCAACGTGTTTAAAAGACCTAATAATACGTTAAAAACTACATTAGAAATTCAATTATCAGTATAAACTGAGTTATATATTTAGTAATCACGTATGTTAGTACATATATATGTGTGTATACAAGGTGTATGACCTCAATTTATGAATGTTGATAGTCATCGGTGTAAGATATATGCCAATATTCGTAGTGAATGTTGCCGAAATTGACTTTACGTGTTTTCGCACCGACGATTTTTGATATTCACAACTGGTCTTTGGTAAATGTTGCCCACATAACGATATTGTATACGATTACCTAGATAATTTTGATTTGAAGATTTTATCGCTATATCCAAGTAAATCGGAACTTTTGATCTGTACTTGGGACGTAATGTGTCTGGTATTAATTATGTTACCTTACGAAATAACGTATGCTCGATACGCGACAGTCTGTTTTGAAAATTGTCATAAAACATGCCATATAAAGAATTATAGTTGTAAAAAAAGCGAAATATATTGTTACTTCATTACTAGAAATTGACGTTTCAATTTTAATTATCAGTGTTATTAAAAATAACCGTATATCAGAATTATAATCGAAATGTCAACATTCACCTAATACTTTTTGTACATTTTAACGAACACCGGTAAATATCCGAGTTGTTGTAATATTTATAAATCTTACCAACATTTACTAAAAATTGCAAATAAATATTAATTCACTGGCGACTGTGTCGGGTTAGGACTGTGCTATACTCATTTCTATCAAATCGATCATTCATCTTAATATATATTAATATATATTAATAGATATAGATATAGATATAAATAATTTGATATTTAAAGAATTATTTAATCGATATTTAACATTATCAAAAAAACGGAACATGACGAAAATAAATAAAATTTAATAAAACGAAGAAATGACGATATATTTTAAACAAAATATTATGGTGAAATTGGTGGCTTTCTTCCATGTGGGATGTACTATTTAATAAATATTATTTGCCTACTTATGTTATATTATAATTATGTTACTATTTAAATAACGATCTAATTTTCCTTCGGTATTGTTACAGCTTTTAAGGAGAGAAAGTCAGAGAAACACGTTAAATTAAATATGTACAGTATAGACAGTAGACAGTGTAGGTATAAAGTATGTTAATGATTCATGTTAATTGGTTGGAAAGCCAATCATCATAGGTTTCGGTTACATAGCTCATGTTGAAATGTATAATTTGGAATGCAGTTTTTTCTGTAATCACATATACGCCCCTAGGCCTATTTATTTACGTCGTTTTATAAAAACGTACTGTTTTAAAAATAGAAATATTGATTTTTTCCAACTAAAAGGTGAATATTTGGTACAGATATGCTAAAAAAAAAATCTTGGTCACATGCACACACACACACTACATATGCATACATATATATAAATATGTATACACGGAATTTTAATATGACCGTAAAACTGTCCATTTTAGCCTCCGGCCTTAGGTAAAATTGGTTAGTACCTATTTTATTGGCTTTCTAACAAACGCAATTCTTTATTAATAAACAAACGTTTATCGATTTTCACATTAACGCATTGCGTGTATCTAGTCCTACGTATTAAACAAATTGTATTAAAACAATTATCGCCATTGTAGTTGTAAGACGATTTCGATTTGTAACGGTTGGCTATGTTTGCTATTAACATTTTTCGTTTACTCGTCTCCTGGTTGTCTGCATTGGACCGACTACGGCGACAGGATGTGCGTCTGTGTGTGAACCGGTGACTTAGTGAAATAATACACCGTGAAATACGTTAGAACAGAACTCGTTAATAGGACACTTGCAGCATATTGTTTTGGTATGGAGATTTGTTATTTTCGGTGGTTAGCAAGGGGAACACAATGAAAACAAATAATTACTAGTCCATCGACAACGATAATGATCGAAGGAAATGATTTTTCGAGCCGAAACATCAGTCACGCAAAAAAAAAATAAATAATTGTAACATTCGCGAAAAGTGTATCGGACGATTGTTACGTTTAATTACACGCTTATACGGCACATTAAATGTAACGCTTAAGTTATTTTATCGTATTTCGTAAAAAATAAAAATTTTGTGAAGTTACTATAGACAATCCGTACTCCGTAATTTTTTCAATTTTACGGTATATATTCAAAGAATAATTGTTTTCTTTCGTTCGCGTAATATATTGTATACTTGTAAGTAAAACAATCACGACATAGTAGTACATTGTACCCGGTTTTAGTTGTAAAATCGTTTCCTAATCATTTATCCTTCTATCGTGGACATGTTCTATGGTACGTTACCCGCGTGAGAAACAAAGATATACAATACACACAATCCGGTGTATAGGCGTCCTGCTCTTAACGAGCACAGGTGCATACCCGTTTCGTGTATATATATATATGTGTGTGTATGTGTGTGTATGTATTTGGTAATGGTGGGCAATAGATATACACAACAAATACACACACACATACAGATGATGATGATGATGATGACGAAGACGGCGGCGGATACCTGTTATCCACCGCCGCCTCCGCCACCTCATCGTCGAACGGATACGGTATTTCGTTATTCTCACCGCACGATGCCTATGTACGCCTTCCCGACCGCCGTAGTTTCAACGACGCAATCGTCGTGTTCTCCCTCCCCTCCCGTCTTCCCCCCACGTCGAAGCGTTCGTTTATTTTGTATTATTTTTTTTTAATACGTTCAAACCGGACAAGGAAGCGCGAGGGGGATAAAAAACGTCCGAGTGCGTACGCACGCGTAATAAAAAATCGTATAGTCGCGAGTCTCCGGCCGTGTAGACGTGTTGTATCGCGACCATTTAGTGTTAAGCTTGGCGTACGCGTTTCAAGTGTTTTGTCGGCAAACGATAGTGGCGACAGGTCCAGTCAGGGAAACAGACGTATTACATACATCGCCGAGGAGACGCCGACCAAATTATTCGCACGGGCCGTATCTAAAAGACGCGGATGACGATGGCAGCCACTGCCGTGACCAGAGCTCAAAATCGGGCTATCGCAAAGGTCAGTACATATACTGCTACATTTACAGTAAATTTACTTAGTATATAACGTACACTTACAAGACTGTATATAGTAGATGGGCCTAACCATTGATCACGTTTAACGTAAATGAAAGTCGGTTATTTTTACCGCATTTGTAGCGTTTAATTTTCTAGTTCGTTTTAAAACAGAAGAGAAACTTAGAATACATATTCAATACGTATGGCCGTGAAAGTGATAAACATTTAACGTTTCGCGTTAAGAATCAAACGTGTATTTTCGAAATAAAAAACCATCAAAGTCGAACGAACTTTGCCGACAAATATTAAATATATATATATGTGTGTGTGTGTGTGTCTGTAGTCACTAGTAGTGGTATATTAGTGTATTAAAGAAAAAAAATTAATATTAATTATAGATATATACCTATACTATTACCACTCGTCGAGACAGTGGACAATTGTCCACGTAGTTTACCTTTCATTTTTAGGATATTACTATACGTTAAATGTTCGAAACAAAATTGTGAACATATAGTTTTGTGGACACGATTTTGGAGACGATCATTTATCGGAGGAATATATATGTATATACAAGCGAAACATCTAGGAACTATGTAAAGTGTGTAGTGTTTTGTACGCGTCATTTAGTACACACTGCCGAGCGCCTAGTATAAAATACTGCTGTAACCTATATCGAAGTAAAATTATTGCAATTACGCGATGGCCCATCGGTAGTTAGTAGATACCGTCAATGTCGTATATAGACTAAGGCCGATCGATTCATATGTGTGCGTGTGTGCATGTATTATAAATAATTAGGTATAATTCAATGTAAAGTAGGTCCCCATGCTGCCGGTTCTCGTTCATCCGTCAAAGACGTGTAGCGGCGCGAACATAACGGTCCGTCCGAAAATAATATTACCACTGGATGCTGTTTCCACTACTACCGTTCGAACATCCGTAATCTGTACATACCAAACTCGGCCACGAATATTGATGTGCAAGCGAGTCTATCTTTTTACAAGCACATACACGCACGCGCGCACGTACTCATACACGCACACACACACACACATACAGATACAAGCGCGTACAAATATAAAATATACGTTTGATGTAGTATAATATTTTACGCAGCACATGTATTGTATTCGCGTTAGTAGTGATGGCGGCATCGAAACAAAACGCGTATTAAGTTAACATGGTTAACCGTTAATGTTAGATAATTTACCACGTATTTATAATTACGTGCTCGGTACGGTTTTGGGTGAAGCGAACGCGACGCGCGATTTTTGCATTGACGCAGCGATACGATTTTATTAGTTGTACCGGGAATCGAGCATTGACTCGGTTGAATTCGTTACGCAAAATTAATTATTTTTCGAGCTTATACAAAATAAATGATTCCTTAAACGATTTTGGCGTTTGACTTACGCGCGTAAACGATTAGGCAACATTTTATTAATAATAAATTATTATAGATTAGGCGTACACATATTTAGGCGCACTGTAAACGATTTCTTCAACGAACTTTTTCAAATTTCCCGAATCATTTTTATTATAGAAAAGAAACATACACATAATAGCATATATATAATATTACATGTATTTTTACACAATTATTGCTCTTATAACTTTTTACTATACTGATATATATTTATATACATATTACATCGGTACAGTCGTTAGCCGAATAACAAAAGGATAGACGCTTGCCCAAGACCCGTGACTAGCGCCAGGTGTGAAACGAACCGGGAAATAGTATTTGTTTTCATTATTTAATCGAGTTTAAAGACGATAGAAACTATAAAAATGTGCACTTGTTGTGCTTATTACATTTGCCATATTAATACGGTAACTACCACAGTATATATTATAAACGTTAAAAATATCGAAACAAGACGAAAATGAGCGTAATTCAAACGTGGCTGTAAAAAATACTCAACTTTCATATATATATTATAATACAGTAAAAATTTGTTACAGTTTAACAATTGTCATTTTGATAGGTTTATTAGACAATTTTTAATAATTTTGAAATTCAATATTAAAAAACTTTTTGTTAATTCGTAAGTGAAAGTGAATCGTACTTTAGAATCTGAGTGAAACGAAAAATTATTATTGTTTTACACTGATTTGTTTCCTTTTAATTTTGTCAATGAATAATTTTTTGTGTAGTCAGGAGTGCTCAAACGATCTCGAAATGTGTTACATATGAATACAAATTGTACCCAGGTGATACTTATTGAATACATTTTTTCGATTTTCCAGTAGTCAAGAAGACTAACATTTAAGAAAAACATCCGATTTTAAATTTAAGATCTCTATACGAGTAACTCACTCGTACTTTTTTTACAATAGCGCTTTAAATACATTCGGATATTATTTATATATATTTTTAATTATCGTATTATTTTAATTTTAAAATACTTTTTTTCCGAATAAACATAAAGATTCATATACAGATGTATAGCCGATTGCAAATCGCTTTGTTTGCATAATATCGCGTTGTATACTTCTGCAGTAGTACATATAACACATTATGATATAATATTAGTTGTGATCGCATCTTTTTCGATCTAAGTTTGCATATCCAAATAATGGATTGGAAAAGTGGTGGTTTTTAATTAGTGTAACATTAGTATTATAATGTACGTGATAAATGTTTACACGGAGATTTTCACCGGTCGAATACGTGCGTATATTAAAATAGGCGCGATCGTACTTAAATCTAAATTACATTTTGTCAAGTACTTATACGATATAAAATGTACATAATGTACATTAATTTCATTTTACCGTTAACGACGACACGAAATTCGATAGTTTTAATCTGTTAATTGTTTTTGCAGGGCACCGATCCGAAGGCGGCCACATGTCGAGCAAAGTTGCAACGGGCCCGGTCCGCCTTAAATCGGCAAATGGACCGGGAGCTGCGATTGCGCGAGGGCGCGGAGAATCTGTTGCGGTGAGTGTTCCATTTCTAATTGCAATTATCAACACTCGATGTAGATTAGGCTTTACAATAGTGATTCCATCGGTGTTTTAGTGCCACCACCAAAGACGGTGGCGGAGGCGGTGGTGGAAGCGGCGACCACAGCGTAATCGGCGGCCGGAACAAGAGCAAAAACCGAAAGCTCATCAGGCAAACGGTGGCGTTGGAACTGAGTTTCCTCGAGTCCAACGTCAGGTTGCTGGCCGACGAACTGGCCGAGCTCAATGGTTCGGTGGACGTGTACCAACACCGAGACGACGATGACGACGAAAACGGTGGTGACGAATTCGACGGGCGCGATCGACGACAACGACGACGACGACGCCGCCAAAGACAAATGCCCATGATAGCCGTGCCACTGAAAGACACACGGCCAATCGATTTCGGACCGCCACTCGAGGTAACATTCGATAATAAATATATTTTGATACCTTCATACACGATGTGTTTTATAGAAAACGATTTTTTATCAATTTTCTAATATTGACATTATTCTTTCGTATTTAAAAAAAAATGTCGAAAATATAACGTAAAACTTTCTTTTTACTTCACAAGTACTGTCACCGAAACATTTGAACGATATAATATAGAAATAATGGACGTAATATGTTCTTAGTCTTCTCGAGAAATGTCCCTGAAAAACCGCGGTCACTCTGTATACACGATATCGTTCCGTATTATTAAGTTGGTGGAAACGTCTGTGGTTTTTTAGCGGTTTATTAGTCAACACTACGGTGTGGATTTGTCGGCGGTGGTGCGTGATGGAACGGACGAGGGCCAAGGTGGCGTCAGCGACGACGGCAACGATCGTTGTGGTACAATACGACGGCGTTCGTTAACGATACGTGAAGCCATTGACGAATTGACGCAGCTCCGAGTTGTACGTACATACATACATAATACATTATTATTAATATTACATTAACTGGGCCGGTGGCTACAAGAAGTGAACTCCGAAGAGAAAATGTTCAAAATTAATATTATTATAGAAATAACGAGAAACAAAATTATTTTTCTAATTAAAAAGAAGATTGGAACTGGCGTTTCTCTGTATCTGCCTTTTAAATGTGCAACGCGCGGTAATTTAGACGTTTTCTATTTCCAACTATCCATTTAGCGAAATAATAAGCAATTTGAAAATCATACTCGAATTCGTCGTTAAACTTGAAATCAACTTTTCTACAATTTTCGTTTTATCCTTTTCAATTCCATCAAAACAAATTGACGGCCTTTTCCGAAATATCTTTTCAGATATTCCATGCCGTGTGACTTAATTGATCAATACGTAAAAATAGATTACAACTAAATTACAATATTACGTCCGTAGTAAATAGCTGCACTTTATAAATATTATTAATCAGGTACGAATGATTATCATTTTTCAACTGTAACGTACAAGTTCCTAGTGTATATTATTTATCGTAATGGAAAAATAAGTTTGAACGTCAGTAAAAATATTTAGATACACAAATATTTTCCTTGTATTATAATTGTTTACATCACGTTTTTTTTGAGAATTGGACAACGAAATAAAACCAATCGATTATCTAATAATAACAGAATTTGCTTTAATATCAAAATATGATCAAATAATCGTATACAGCGGTTTTGTTTTTGTACTATCCATCGTACATATAGTTTCACGTAGGACACAAGTACGTCAGACGCGAACACGCACATATTTTTCGAATTTATTTTCGTCCGATATACGAGCATGTTTGGCTAAAAATAATTTTTATTTCGAATTTCTTCTTCGACATTCGTGTATTTACCGTTATATTTGTTTCGTATATTAAATGTACCTATTGTGTTTTATAGGACACGCAGACGCCTAGTCGCGACGTGGACGGCGTTCGACTTTTACTCCGATATTACCGGCAATTGTATTACGTAGACCGAAGGTTTTTCCCGCCGTCTTCGGTAACTCCGCCGGTGACCACGACGCAACGGTATTATCATAACAATCAGCACCAACAAAATCAGCCGGATCATTATTATCGACACAATAAGCAGCAGTACATAGTAGACACTTCATC
This sequence comes from Geopemphigus sp. TES_GeoC_2020, assembly GCA_025469175.1. Classification (NCBI taxonomy): domain Eukaryota; kingdom Metazoa; phylum Arthropoda; class Insecta; order Hemiptera; family Aphididae; genus Geopemphigus; species Geopemphigus sp. TES_GeoC_2020. The sequence goes on from JAIPRN010000750.1 coordinate 11,034, forward strand.
ACCACCACCAGCCATCTATTTCGAATGGTAATTGATATAAATATACGATATTTCAATGACGAAATACGCGGGCGTTCAAACGATGTTTCTAAATTTTACCGTAAAGCAAAAGTAAAAAAAAACGCATTACCAACGAATAACTGGATTATTTTTTTTCGTACAGTTTTAAGTAAAACGAACGCAGAGATCGTATCAATTTATGAATAATACTTTGAATTATTTTTGATACGGGTAAACGATAATCCGATTTTACGAAAAATAATATTAATTGAACGCCCGCCTTACAATTTATAGTTAATATCAAATGACGTATATTAATATATATTATATATAATATATAATTTATCATAATCTCGGGTCGTTTTTGGTACAAGTGCGGTAATATATTATATTACGCTTTGTACAATATTTAACATAAACGTTGACCAAACATAAATGCCTTGCTCGTCGTATTGGTTGAAAATAAAATTATGTTAAACAAAAGTATCTCAATTTAGATTAGTAAAAGTGATTCTCACGACGCTAATGGAATAATGTTTATGTAATAGACGTATAAGAACTGAACTTCGTAGGTAATTTAGAAACAATTTCAAATTGGCACTCTCAGAAAAAAATTCGATTTTTTTTTTCAGGAATAAATTAAATAAATAATTATCTATATTTATCATAAAAATATATACTCGCGCTTTTTAAAATATTCTTTGTAAAAAATAAATATCATTCCGTTATTTCGTCTACAGGATGGCGTATAAAAACAATTTTTTCGTCTTAAAAATAACTAACGATTATTATTAGCTTCGCTCTGGCAGAAATACTATTTATTTTTTTTATTACGTAGTAGTAGGTAACTCGGCTTTATTAATTTTCATAATCTTAGAATGTCATAAAAAATGACAAATATTTGTAGATATTACAAATTACAGACAAGGCTTATTTCAACACGTGATAATTAGTTTCTATTGAAAATAATACCACGAAATAAAATAATAGTTTTTCGAGAGTTCGGCGTTTCGAACTCGTTTGTAAATAAAACGTTAAAAATACGTATTGAAATGTACACGTATTCGTATAACATACAAAGAGACAGATACGCCGAACGGCAATCGTCGTACGTTCCGGATGGTAAATGAATTTGATTTCGAAAAAAGAAATCGTCGAAAACCATTACCAGTTAATAATGTTAAAACGTGACGAATCCGTCGTACTTTAGAGACATAGTAGTCGTTGTCGATTAAAAACCAAAACACGCGTAAAATACGCGCCATATGTACGAGTACTTGACGAAAGTGTACATCGTATTGGATAATACTGTTTTCGCGTTTCTCGAAATGTCCAACTATAATCGTGTACAAATGAACGAAACGAATACACTACCGCCAACTGATTGTCCCGTTCAGGTACGATTCGTTCGGTGGCCCTGTCCCGTCGTGCGGCCAACGGACCGTCCGGTTCGAGCAAGCGTGCGTGCTATTTAACGTCGCGGCGGTACACACGCAAATGGGCGCCAAATACGATCGCCGCTGTTTCTCGTCCAGTGGCGGTAGAAATAACGACGACGACGACGATGACGACAACAACGACGACGACGGCGACGACATTCGCAGCGGCGATGGAAAACCGGTCACCAGCTCGTCGTCCACGTCGACCGGATCGGACGCGTCGGACGGAGCTTCGGCAGCGGCACAGTGTTTTTTGCGCGCGGCCGGCGCGTACCGGCACATCGGCGACACGTTCGCCAACGCGCCCGCCCAGGCTGCAGACCTGCGCGCCACCGGCGTCTTATACGCCGTCATGATGGTTAGTATAGATCGTTACAAATAGTTCGGTAGTTGACGGAAAGGAGAAAGCTATCCAATTCACGCGTAATCGTAAAACTCAGAATTCGAACGTACGAGCGCCGACAAAATGGAATATTTTTGGTTTTTTTTTTTAAATAACGTTTTTATTGGAAACAGTAATTCGTTCCTTTTGTTATTTCGTTATCGAACAATTGTTATATCCGATAAAATATAAGTACTTGTAATCAACTATTTAGTAAATTCACTTTCACCAAACGGAAAGGAATTAAAAAACAGTATTAACAACGTAATATACTATGTTCGCGGGAAATTCGCGTTTTGTCACAAACCATGACGTACACTTGGGTAATTGTTATAACTTGAAAATTTAAGAATTCGTATTGTTTTACCACTTACCGCCTGTAGGTGGTCATTGTCTATATACATAGTGTTTATTTCACGGACAATTCGAACAGTCGAAAAAACGCGCAAATGCGCATTAATACGAAACACATACACGCAAATAGTAGTAAAATTTTCATGTTCAACTTGGACCATTTTGTCGTCACAACCACTTCGTAGAATTTCCCCAAACGATATATATATATATAATTATTATTGGCAATATTATTATAGTATCGATTAATTTTTGGCCGTATTCGGCTAAATTACCGACAATAATAATAACAAAAACATTATCGTGAACTTATAAATATAATAGTTATAGCCGCGCTGGTCGGTCCGCCGGTTTAAGATTGCAAACTGTTTCTTTGTAAACACAATACGATTATTGTCGTTTGTATCGCGTACTTAGGCCCAAGCAAACGAATGCGTCTTCGAGAAATTACAATGGAGGATGTTATCGTCTGTCCGACACCGTTGTCGTCACAAACGCGGTGACGAAGACGGACGTCGTCGAAGGCCGTTCGAAGACGTGGAAGTGTCGCTGGGCGGCGGTGGCCGTCGTGTACGTAACGACCGAGATGCCAAAACGAGACGGACGTCGGCAATAGAGACGATGACAACGGCTACCAATGGCATGAACAACGACGCGATCGCTAACACACGACCGTCGTGGACGGAATTGGCTCGCGAAGCCGCTCACGTAAGTAAAAATTGTATCGTAAAATATGCTGACGACAATTCGCTATTATTGTACCCGTATAAGTGGCTCCTAAATATCTTTTAAATCGGCAAAACTTAACGCGATCATTGTGCGTAACATCTTGCGTGTTAACATTTCTCGGGAGGACAACGTACATTTTTTTTATTAGGCTATGACGCGATTAAAAAGTTCGATAAATGTTTTTTATCGGGTGACTAAATAAAGCGACCGTAATTTTGAAAACGATTTCTTTTCGATAATTCGATTTATTATTATTCTCTGCGGCGTACGACTTTTACCATTAAAGTTCTGAAAATGCGTCAAGTCGACTAGTTTCGTCGATTTCTCGTTGTACGAATCATTTTTCTCTATTGATATTTGAACGAAAAACATCGGAGGGAACGACCTGTTCCTAAGGTCGTCGTATTATTTTTAGCGTCGATCGATCAGCCAGGAATTAGACGCGTACAAGCGATCAAACGATATTTCCACTACACGATTAAACGCTTGAAATTCGGGCGGTTTACGTTTCGCCGATTCACTGAGTTCCGTAATTCGGTACCAATTCGTATGCCCACCGTTTTCGCAACGCGTACACCGCGCTTTCGGCCAATTTGATATTGATTGTGATCGTTTTCGTTTTTGTGTTATCCCGTCGCGAAGGTGTCCCGAATGTACGCGGAAGTGGTGTACAACAGTTGCCGCCCGAACGAAGTGGTCGCGCGCGGAGGCAAAGAAAACGGCGGCGAATCGTCCGCCCCGCCGTCCATTCTGCCCGAAGTGTGGGTGGCCGTGTGCAAGATCAAGGACCGGCATTACGCCGCGCTGGCGTACCGTTACGCGGCGTGCGCCCTGCTCCCGTACTACCGAAGCGACGGTTGCGAACCGGAAACACCGGACGACGGCCGGCACCAGCACCGCGGTGTCCGGCACAGGGATCGTCGCGCGGACGCACCGGACGCGGCTGCCGAGGAACTGTTGTCGGAGCTGATGGCAGCCGCGGCGGCTGCGGGCTTGGAATTGCCGGAAGACGACGAGACGACGTCGACGGTGGCCCGGCGGCGGCGACGACTACGCGAGCAGATCGGTACGACGGTTTTTAAACGATTTTTTTTTTTTGGGTTCGCGTCGTCGCGTTCTTTTTCGGGATTATTTTGCGATCACCGTGGAGGGGAGGGAGAATTATGTCTGTTTACCAACGACGAAACGAGTACGACGGTCGTTGTTGAACGTTTATTGTTTTGGCCGAGTTGTTATAAGGAACGTCACTCTGCAGTGAAATTAAAGGTTGACCGTGCGGAATTACCTGATGTTGTCGAACGTCGTTGTAACCGACGTGGTAATGACGCGATATTACAATTTATTTCGACAGACACTTTCGCGCTTCGTATTTTCGCCGATACATAATGATTTTAACGGCTTTTTGTTGCCCATATTCGGCAATTTAGGTAACGTGACTTTTATTTCGACTACTTCCTAGCACTTCATAACTATACGGCCACGGACGTTATTACGTTTCTTCGTCTCCGGGAAATATCGCTATATTTTCGGTACCGTATAAGTTCCGCGCGAAAAATGTGTATTTCGACAATTTTTCTTTCGAAACGTTTTTCGCGACTACCCGTTCGCAATAAAGCCAGCTTTATAGTTTCGGAAACTCACGTCGCCCGAGATATTTGGTTATCGGGATGAAGGTCGTGATAACTATCGATTACGCGAATCAAACTAGGGGACATAACTGTTCGTCGCGTCGTTGCGCGAATTCAAAATTAACTCGCTCGGCTATGGTACGTGAAGTTTTATTATTCGCGCGACGTTGCGCAGGTAAATTGTTGCTCGAGGCGGCCGCTATGACACACGATCGGGCGGCACGCGCACTGCGGTTGTGCAGACAGCTCCGGCCCAAAGCCGAGGGGAACGCTGGCGGTGGACTGTTGGCGGGCGTGTTGGATAGGGAACGGCAACGGACTGTACGACTGTTGATGTTGCACCGGCGTAACGACGACGACGACGACGACCACGAAGACGACGGCGGTGGTGGCGACAAATACGGCATGGCCGATGGCGGTGACGCGGGCGACAACAATCGCTGCTGTTGTCGTGGTCGTCGCCGTCAACGGCGCTGCTTCGGCGATGATGACGGTGCCGACGCCGCGAAGACGACCAAGGCCCGCGGCCTCGACTTCCACGACTGTTGGTCGGACGACGAACACGCCGACGCGGCTACAGTCACCGACCACTGTTCCACTGACCAAGAGGAATTTGCCGGCATTCCCGGTTTGGACGTCGACTGCGGCGTGTTGATTAGACGTGAGTATACCCGACCTAAACCTGACCCGTTAGAAACGTCGAGCCGAATATTGCCGTTGATCAGGGCTCGTTTCTTACGGTCAAATAGTGTTCGTAGAAAAAACGCGCGGTATCGATCGCGATTACTAAACGTTCCAAACGGACGTTACACGCAATATATTTATGTCTGGCACGCGATTATTATATATCTTTTATCTTTTAATATCGTTACGAATTACGTATTTGCAATTACGATATTCGACGTATACGCGTGTACGTTTATTATTGTCGCAGTTTTAACTAAACCGATTACAATTAAAAAAAAAAATTAATTCGTTAATAGCGTAAAACGTTGAAATTATTAACGATTAACGTTTTAACGTTTATTGTTACAAAGAAAATGATTCTCGAGTGCAATTTTCTTAACGCGAGTTTTCAATCGCCATACTTTATATTTGTCTTGGCGCGTGTCGAATGACTAGCGCGAATATTTCGGGAAATAAATAGGCCACGTTTATTTAACGTTCTGTTGAAGAATCGTAAACGAAAACGGTTCGCGGCCCGACTACACGAGATATATTTCTAATTTCCGAGCGAATAACGATTTTGTCGCGTATTGTTTTCGCGCGAACGCTGTCGGTTTCGTCATTTTGGCGTTTTAAACCATTCTGGAATGGTACAGTTTCTCGAGCGCGGTACGAAATCATATAATTACGGACGAAACTAGCCGTGTGCGGCCGATAAGTAACGAGGTTTGGCTCGCGTTTTCGCTCATTTCTCGACCATTGATGTTTGCACGTAGCCCGGACAAGATTTCGGTTAACGGCGATCGCGCCGGATTTCACGGACACCGGTGACAGTGACGAGGGCGAGGACGCGGCTGGCGGTACGACGACGGTGGACAATCGGCGGCAGGGCGGCGGCGGCGGACAGCGGCAGCGACACGAAACGGCCGACCGGGAGGAACGTCGGTTCGACCTGTTCGCCGGTCTGGGACCGGTGGCCGTGTTCTCGGCTCGGCACCGATGCACGCGGCCCAGATGGGTGAAGGTGGCCCGGGACGGGCGCCGTCGTTCGGTCGGCGACACGGTGGCCGCGGTCGGTGGCCGCGACGAGGACGACGACGAATCGGCCTTGGACCCGATACAGCTGGTGGACAGGTGGTTCGGGTTCGAGTTGCGCTGCCACGGCGGCGGTACCGCGGCCGCGGTGCCGCCGGCCACTGTGGGACACGTCCGATCCGGATCTCAGGCACAAGTAATTTCGTTTCCGTTTTCGTCGCCGGTACATTCTCGACCGATGTACGTAACGATTCGGCGGATTACGTACCCCGTCTAGGTACAGGACGGCGGTGACGAAGGGATTGGCGATGGAAAGTGAATAGACGGTGTGATTGGATACAGAGGAGGGTGGAACGGAGGTGGAGGTGGGCGTTGAGTAGACGCCGAGAACGTCGAAAGTAGTATCGTTGTTGTCGCGACGTTATTCGTACATTTTCGGGCGTATTAATAAAATGTTGACGATTTCGGTTACTTATTTGACTCGGGTCGGAGAATTGGCCAATCGATTTTGGTTTAAGGGGAAAAATACTTGTTTCGAAGTAACGCACGGTGCGTTTTAAACGTCTACTATCAATCCTGTATACGAACGCGTCTATATATATATATATTCGACGGATAACGTTTTCCATCGTTCCACTCGTAACGTGCACGAAACATCGCTTTACAGCTCGTCGGCTTGAGACGCGGCGACATTGTGGTGGCGTTGAAGTGCACCGGCGACGGCGGCAGCCGAGCGTTGGACGTCAGATGGGACACTTGCCGTCGGGTGGCTGAGCTTGTGGTGTACATTCATCGGCGGCGCCGAGCGCAGGGCTCCGTCGGCGGCGGCGTACAGTTGAAGATCATCACGCCGATCACCGCCGCGTTCGACGGTCACGGAACGATGGCGATGGATCCGACCAAGGTAACACGAGGCTGAGGGACGTTTTTTTCATACCGTTCCCCGGTGTCGGTCGACGTCACTTTCGATACTGGATGAACGTGTTCACGTAATCACGGCGGTATTCTGTTGGTTCCTCGGAAGGAGAATTGGTTGCCTATTTATATACGTCGAGCCAAAAAGCGGTGAACGACAGTTTCGAGAAAAACAAATTTAATTATTTTATTCAATTAGTTTTCGCCGACCATTTCGTCTCGTTTAACGTTATCGAAAACAAAACAAAAACCACAACGATCCGATATTAGTTTTTCCCCTAGAAAATCCGAAGCGATACGTTAAGTAATTTTACGGCTTCAAAAAGTATTTTCATAACGGTGTAAATAACCCTATTGTTCGCCAATGAAAAATCATCATATTGAAATAGTGTATCTTTGAATTTTTATTCGATTTTCGAATACGAAAATTGTCCGTATAAATTAAAAAAAATATTTTCAAATCGTCGTTTCACGCGAAAATTGTACAATTCACGCGCGATTTAAACTTCGACAAACGCTTAGGAAGAAATTGGTACTAACGACTTTTACACGTTTTTCGACAAACGTTGGCACAACGTACTATCGACTTTTTACTTTCCGGACTTTTGTTTTGGAAGTTAAACTTTTATTAATATATAAGTAATACGTATATGCCACAACCAATTCGTGCGAACGTAACTTATTCGAAGACGAATAAATCGAAATATAAGTCGATTACGTCAGACAAGCGTTTGAATCAGTTTCGAAATTTGGAACCAGTAACACGCACGAATGTCGTGCAAAAACGTCGTTTTCGAAAATATTTATTTTTATTAACCGAACGTACGAACTACGTAAAATTAGACGTCCGAAGAAATTCGTTGTCGCGTTAATTTTCACATTACGTTCATTACACGTGTAATACAAATATATTTTACACGCGTTTACGATCCACCCTAGAACTTTCAATAATTGTTTACGGCCCTCGAGTAAAAAAACTCCTCGCCGTACTCTATTGGCCTAATCGTGACGTATACAAATACCATCGTCCTCGCCATTATTATCTGACAGTAATATTATTGTATCACACAGATGCATCCCCGGAAGAGGACGAACGCACCAGCGATGAGTCCGACTTTACATTCGGTTCCGCCTCCGTCGCAGACGTTGCCACAGTCTGCCTCCAAACAGCAGCCGCGTCGACAACGACGACAGACCACGAGCGGCGGTAACGAAGTCACGGACAACGCCAACAAATTGAATACATGGTCGTGGAATCCATTTCGACGGCGTAGACGAAGCGTGGTCGGCAACAAGTGTTGAGTGTGGAGACAAACGTTGGGTTGTAAATAAACGTTCGCCATTTTAAAAATCCTGTAGTTCGTAACGGGTGTTTAAAGCTCGTGTTCGAATAATAAACACCAGACGTAGATTTTTATCGAGTATTTTTTTTTTGTATTTTCTTTTGTATATATTTTCAAATATAATAATGTTACTTTAACGCTAAAGCTATCGTTAATCGTTAATGCTAAAATCCTCAACAATTCGAGGGAGTTACTTAGATTCGAACGTTAACTTATATTTGGGTATTTTACTTATTAGAAAACAATTTCGGGTGAAAGGAATTCGTTTACATTTATGAATTATCCGTATCGACGTTTTAAACATTTCAATTTTTTGATATAAATTAATGTCACGACGAATTGAAAAACTATTAAAATTTAGAAACCCGCTAAGATAGCCAGTAAATGGATTGGTTATATTTTCTTAGGATAGGTCGATAAAAGAGCTTTTTTAAAAGTATTCGGTACCAAAAACTTTACGATTTTTAAATACAATATGAGTTTTCACTATCAGTGTCTTCAATAATTATATTTTATTAAAAATGTAAGGTAATATGTAGCAGATTTTAAATTAAGGTCAACTTTCTAGTTTTTGATCCTATTAACCAGTTACGAACGATGAATTTTTTTTAGAAAATTTTTTATTTTTGCTTCTGATGAATAGAAATTAGAATTGTTTTTGCAATGTTGAGTATTTTTAATTTATAAATTAAATCATCCAAATAGTCTGGAAATTTAATGATTTTAAATTCAGTTATATATTTTTATTAAGAGGCTAATGTTTGAAAAAAAAATTATAAAGAAAATTTAACAATTAATGTGAGATTGCCTGTATAGTTAAATTTTAATTTATATTAAATTTAAGGAGGAACTTCCTAAGGATTTTACTATAGGCTATTTATCGCATTTTAAAATATGCTTATTCAATTAAATGTCAACAAACGGCAAGTTATTCAAATTAAAAAAAAAAACAATTAAGTGAAGACCAGAGATCTTTATATTTATATTTTTAAAACTTAAAGAATATTCTTATATAGAACAAATAGTACAATACACAATACTACAATGTAACAATAGTTAGATCATTTTACTTGAACAATTTCAGTACATTAAAAATTATAAATTTTATATCGAATTTTGGAACATACACACATAGAGTATAATATATATATAATTTATATAAGTATTAAAAATTAATAAAATAATATATAAAGCGATAGGGTATAGATTCATTTTTTGGGTAAAACTAACCATCTTCCAACAGTACATTCAACGAAGTAAAGAGTAAAAGGAATTTTGAAAAAAAAATTGAATTCATCTTTGCATAGAATTTTTGGAATTTGAAATTAATAATTAACGAATTTCATTTGTTTTATATATAAGGTAATAAGCTACAGTTGTTCAGTGTATGACAATTAGAATAGTTTATTCGATAAAGCTGTATTGTTATAATAATTTTAAATTCAAAAATAACCATTGTATTCAAAATAATTAGTTTGATCAAAATTAGATTTATAGCATTATAATTGTTTAATATAAAAATTTAAACACTAAAGAAAGTAATAATTGAAAAGATAAACGAAAATAAATCAGTAAAATTATAAAGTGGCATAATCATTCTGGAGAACTTAATTAAAAAAAAAATCGAATTCGTCTTCAAAACTGTTATTTCTACATTACAACGATATAATATTATTGGAAGGAATATTGGTAGTTTACCCAAACTTAAAGGAAATATCGCAATTAGTTTTGGTTAATTTTAGTGCTATAACCTTGAAATCTAAGTGATAAGAAAATAATTAATTTAATTTTCTGCTATAATCTAGGGTTCAACCAGCATCAGATATTACAGATCAATTGTTCAAACTTTGTTCGATAATAGAAATCATCTTATAATAAAAAGGACCATCAGCAATTAGTCCTTTACAAACGTTTTACATTAATTTAATTACATCGATTGAGTTTTCGTTTTCAAAAAGAATTACGAATAAATATACCTAAGAGATTTAAATTTAAATTTGTTCAATTATTTCGACATTCCGCAGAGTCCGAAATGCGTTGAAAAGTATATCGATGGTCCAATTATACTCAAATACTAATACAAATTCATAGATAATCTTTACGATATATTCGAGTTCTTCTTAACCTTAACAGCGGACGATGACGGCGAATCATCCGTTTGAGTATTATCATTAGTAGTCATGGTAGTAGCAGTTTGGGATTTGTTGCTATTGGCATTGTCCGCTACGGGAGTAGTGTTAGTGGCGATGGTAGTTTTCGTTGTAGTAGCCACTGCAGTACTAGAATCAGATGTGTCACGTCTCTGGTTCATACCAGTGGTAGTATTATCTTGTGAAGATGTTGATTGCTGTAGTTCCTGTTGTTGTTGATTGTGTAATCTGTATATACAGATAAGATTAAATCAATAATGATTACAGAAATAAATTACACAATACTGTTATAATGTATTGACGCTTTCACAAATAATGTGTAGTATAACGCGAAAGAATCATAATAAATATATAAAAAACAATTATAATAGCTACGAATAGAATTGTACCCCTTATTGTTATTAGTGCAAGCCCCGTCCAACAGCGATGGCGATGATTGTTGTTGTAAAAGATGTTGAAAATTATAACGTCTATCATTCTCGTTCTCGTCTTCGCGAAATTCTAGTTTGTCATTGTCGTATCTATCGTATCCTTGGAAAATCAATTCATCATCGTCGTTGTAATCGTCATCATCATCACAAAAACTATCGCTTGCATACGGACATACGCTGCTGCCACTCAAGCTACTTTGGCGACGAATTCCGTACCGATTCCTGTCATTTCGGTCGTTGAAATCGATCATCGAATTGACGTCGCTTAATGCAGCTATATGCATACATAAATAAATGTAATGAATTAGTATACAATTAAATCGGTAATGAGCAAAATTGTTAAAAATACTATTAAGAAATTATCGTTTAAAATATTATTCAATGTTTTTATATACTAAAATAAATGTCGACATTATTACAAACATTTTTTTATTTGCTTAACTAACATTTATCATGTCCGTAAATATCTGTTAATTATGTGGTAAATTATATTTGTATTTTAAATATAAAAATTTGAAATAATCTATATTCAGTCTATGGGAAGAGTAACGAGTATAAATTAGACTATTGGTTATTTTACAATAGGACATTTGGAACCTAATATATGAAATGATCAAAAATCAGAATATCAGCAGTGAAATATTATCAGTGATATAAAATATCAATTTCCGTGTTAAAAAATAATTTTGTTAAATTTTTTATTTATTTTCATTAAAGTAGTTACGGTTTTTTAATTTATGCTTTATAGAAAATGGAAAATGAAACGCATAGTAATAATATCGTTATCGAATTAATTGAACGAATTGTTACGAATATAATGCGATTATATAAAAAAAAATAGTGATAAATTATAAAAATTGTCACCTTTTTCTTTCGAATTGACAATAATTATGCGAACAAATGTTTGGAATACCGAAATTAAATAATAATATCACGAAACCTCTAACATGATATATCGGGTTTAGTTTTTTTTTTCGAAATCAATACAGAGGATTAATACAAATGCGGTGTGAAACCTTCGGCATCCGTCAGTCCGGTGTCGTTGATGGTGGACAGGTTGTCGTCGAGCTGTCGCGCACAAGTGACCGGCAAATCGGCGCCCGTCACGTACGCCATCATGTCCGTCTCTTTGTCAGCGACAGCGTCGTCTGTCGTGTACCCGGTGGTGGTGTACCCGTCGCCGTCACCACCGGTCGTGTACCCGTCACCATCGCCGCCAGTAGTGTCGGCGGTCACCACACTGCCGCCGCCATCGCTCACGCTTTCGGCAGCGTGCCGTGATTCCCGGTGTCCATCGTCTAGTAACGAGGACGGCTCCACCGATTCGTCGTCGTCGCTCCACTCGGAAGATTCGGCCGCAATCCGAAGTCGGCGCCGGCCGTGTAAAATCGCTTCCGCCGTACCCGCTATCGTCCCAGACGTACCAGCTCTGACTACAGCCACCACGTTGTTCTTGTGCGCCTGCAGTATCCGTCTCACTTCGGCTTGCTAAATTTTAAACAAAACGGTTTTCGTTTTAAGTTAAAGCGACCTCATTTATAACTACTGTTGGTCAGTACACACAGACGTGTTTTGCTCAGCTATTGGACAAGAAATACCGACCAGTAAAACAATACATTTTCATAACTTTCTAATAGGTAAAACGGTGGCTTTTTCTTCTTACTTGGCGTTCAACTTGTTCCATCATTTGTCGCTCTCGTTCTTCAAACGACGACGATGCCACCGCTGACATGTTTACCAATGCGGTTGTCGTCGTCGGTTCAATCATCGTCGGTGCCGAATCGGTACCGTTATTCTCGTTTTGTCGATTTCTCTCATTATCTTTGTCGGAATTATGGCTAATCGTTGAGATAGCTACGGCCCGATGTTGTTGCTGCTCTGATGAGTATGACGGCGATTTAAGAACATCTTCGGAGACTTTCCTGTGACAAAAAATTAATTGTACATTAAGGAATCGCAGTTGAAAACGTGACCTGTACCATTCTACTCAACGATAGTTGGTTACGGTTTTCGGAAGATTTCTAATTAAAATTAAACTTAACAATTAAAATGATCAAATGTTGTGATTAAAGTACCAAATACTACTTCAACTATCTCTTACTGAAAATCCCGGTTTGGTTAATTCGTTTCCTTCGTATCAATAGATAATAATTGGCAAGTGGTTAATTAAATTATATTTAATCATTGAACGCGCCCACAGATTATTTTGCTTTGAAAAAAATTACTCAAATTGCCTTCTACATTAAATAGTTGATATTTTTGAATTTGAATTATCTCTGATTAAAAACGGAAGAAAATTGGCAATCGATTATATATTAAAAACATTTTTTTTTTTAATATAATTTAATGAATTTCCAATACTACGAATTATAAAATTGTCGTCACGATCAAATTAAAGGTCTAAGAATGTATTGGTGTGAGTATAACGTCGTCTAAGTATATAGAAAATACATCATAAAGTTGATTCTGTCGGTTTAATTTTAACTAGAAAAATTTTATGTTTAGATAAGGTACATTATTTTTAACTTAATTTATAGCTTCTATAACAAGTTAAACAATTAAGCTGATGCGCTCAGTCTCAGTTATGTGTAATCAATAAATAACTATTATTTTAGTTATCGAAATATATTTAAAATATTATAATATCACAGAATTTTTAAGTGAAATTTAATAAAAGCTTGTAACTTGTAAATGTTTATTCACGACGTATATACCATTATACAATAAACTTTTATATTGTATAAAACGTTACATAGTAATACACTAATGAGGTCAAAGTTTTCATAAAACAGTTATAAACTACCACATTAAACAATCGTTATAAAATTATTTTCGTAGTTTAGACAAGGGGCAACGCCATAGTTTTTGTGTTTGAGTGCTTTTGACGCGAGTAAGTTCTACGTATTGTAATGACAGGGATTAGCGGGAAACCGACATCACGCCCAAAGTAAATTGAATTTCGAGTAGACTACGATAATTTCTATAACGTGTTTATGTTTTTGACGGGTGATAGGTACAAACAACGAAGGCGCGACCTCATTCCAACGTAACAAATTCAATTTATTACACGGACAACCTTATAATTGGAAAAATATTACGGGAGTAAACCATAATGGAACGTGACTATAACAATGACCAATTCGGACTAGGGATGTAGACGGGAAAGTTTTCTGTACCCCAGAAGTCGTCCAAAAACCTCCATCCCTATATAACACGTGACAGCTGTTTGGAATCAAATTAAATTTGTTCGGAATGTTTATTACACTTTTCGTTTATTATTGAACACATAATAGACTACGACGGTGACAAAAGACTCTGTTTCAATTTCGTATAAACGACGATAATTTAATACGCCATTAAATACGCGTTAATAATTCAATTCGACAGAAACCAATGGGATTTTGCTTTTAGCTCGAACGAGAGTGACGAAGTGTCAACATGTAGTATCGTTCGGTTAGTCATGTACAAATATTGTGTCAGGTATTTTATTTTGGGTCAAATGAGTTATTTTCGTCATTAGCTGATCGATAATTCTTATAAATAAAACGTTAAATTAAGCTTTAACTAACGGGTATCGAACATATTACGATAAAGATATTTTGAAGCCTAAGAGCTAAATTTATAATCCGTTTCTAAATCAATTATATTTTTTCCAATAACATTTTAAAATATATTTTTTGTCATTATTTCGTGAAGCCATAATTTGTTTTCAATTTTATACAGCGCATTATATTTATAGTTTTTTTTACAATAAAAAATAATTTTTATAAACCATCAGTATATACAATGGTCTTAATCATAATGAAAAATATTGGGAGTACATTTTTTTAACTGTAACATGTTATACGTTATTGTTGTTATATGTAGTTCTTGTGTGAAATGGAAGATATATTACTAGATTCTATTGAAATGTCATTCTGGCTAATTAAAGGAATTCAGTTCACCACGTAATAACCACCAAAAGTTGTTAATTAAAATACGTTGAACAAAATTTTCTGTTGAATAAAAGTAAAATTAAAATTAAATTTACAATTAAAAGTAAAATTAAAAAGAAAATAACGTTGCGTATTTTATTAATATAGTTTGGTCTAAATTATTTTTTGGGGTAAGAAGGGTTACAATAAGTACATCAATGTGACAAAATAAACTATATAACGTAATAATTATACAACCGATATAGTCGTAAAACAATTTATAATACTACTGTATAAGTAATATCTCTGGGCTCTGGCTCCATCAGTAAACATTTAAAAAAAAAACTTCGTTTTGAACCACGACAAAAAAAATTAATCATTTTGTATTAGGGCTCGTATCAAAAAATTCAAACAACGTAATTACTTACTGTTTAGTAACGCTGATGTTGTCGCGACGTTCTTCTTCGAACATTGCTTTCTGTTGGCGAACATTACCTCGATGATGGTCCAATAAGAGTATTCGTCGGATCTCGTCAGTGAAATCCGGGCTCGTTACGGCACCACCAGCCGTTCCTTGGTCTTTGCCCGTTACTTGCCGTCGCTGTTGCTGTTGTTTTTTCCAAGGCGACGAAGGCGGTGAACCATAACGTTCATTCGCTACAGTCGGGACAACGCCAATAACAGTATCTGGAACAATGACGGACGGTGGCGTCGCCAATGCCACTGACGTCATAGGGTTGTTTTGCTGTTGACGGCGTCGTCGTCGGCGACCGGAGCTGCCGGCACCCGAGCCGGTTGCGGTGGTAGTAACGTTGATGGGACGTAAACGCCGTCTGTTTAGAGACTGCGTGCCGACAAAACCGGCGACGGAATGTCCACCCATCGGTGGCGTCCGCAACGATGACGACGAAGCGACGGCGGTAGTGTTGGTCGACAGTGGCGATCGGAAGGACGACGACCGTTTGACGGGAGAGGAGTTGACCGTCGTCGATGGTGACCATTGACGGAGCAGTAAATGTTGTTGCTGGTGGTATTGTTGTTGTCGCTGATGGTAACGATGATGAACGGGTGAAACGGCCGCTGAAGACGCGGCCGTGTCGAAGTCTTCAGTATCCACCCTGTCACCGACGTCGTCTTCCGTACGACCGTAACTGTCGTCTGACGATGACGATGACGACGACGATGACGCCGTGGTGGTGGTATTGTAGTTGTTATTGGACGTGGTAGTATTGCCGGCGTCCGTGGATCCGGACGACGACAACGACGACACGCTGGCTAGACTGGCCACGCTGACTGGCGAACGGAACGATGACGCCGACGGCCACGCCGCCGCCTGACAATGATCGTTGCTAACGGTCGGTCGGACTTGTCGCAGTTCTTGATCGTTGGCCGTGATCGGCGGTTGGTGGTGCGGCTGATGTTGTCGCCGTCGTCGTCGCGGGTCATTGTGGTGACGTTGACGGCCGGCCACGGTGTCGGAGGACCGCGGTGGTGCCGGAAGTGGTCGGTCCGCGTCGAACCTTTTGGACGAAATAGCGGTAGTGTTCACTAAGTCCAACACGGTTGGCCGGCAGGGTTTTTGCTGTTGCTGACGGTTGTTGTTGTTGTTCCCGTTAGCTATGCGATTGGTAGAACACGCAGGTTTAGCGTCCACAACAGTTGGTGGTGGCATTTGTGGTTTCGGTTTGTCGTCATATATTGGTCCTAGGTTTCGGGGAGTTGGTGCCGAATTCGAATTCGGCGAATGTCGACTGTTGTTTAACTGCTGCTGCTGCTGTTGTTGTTGTTTTTGTATTGGACGAGCGTACGTGACTACAGTCGTCTTGTTCGCGTCGGATGTGCGCCGGTTTTGCTGACGATTTTCGTTGGACAACTGTTGATTACCTGTAAGTCAAAAAATACACAATCAATGAAATAATTATTATCAGAAACGTACCCGAGGAGGTTTATCATGTGGAAAAAGGGTTCCACTTCATTCTAACTATCAGTCTCCGTGTACCGATGTATTTAATATATTTTTTTAGTATTTTAAACGTCTATCAAAATCGTGAGTGATTGATGTTTTCAACCTTTTTTATACTTATGAAACAATTAAAAAGTATGAACTTTTTCGAGATCCGCCTAGAACCAGACTTCATTTTGTTTATATTTCTTGTCCTTATACTTAGAATGATCAATCTCAAATTACACAAATTGTTATTAAAATAAGGAACGCAACGATACAACTATAAGATTTAATATAGAATTTGGATATTTTATTGAGATACTAATATCTCATTATTCCATTATATAAATCGATACTATTTCGTAATAATTTATTACGTTAAGAATTATAATACTGTTATTGAATTTAAAAAAACATTTTAAATTATTTTACGAATGCGTTGAAACACGTATAAGGGTTGTATTGATTTAAGCACTCCCAGGTAACACCATTATATTTTATAACAGCCCAATTTTTGGCTCGGTAGTAACCTCGTGATAGTAGTCTATAATCTGGATGTCGATCACGTTCTCCACTGTGTTGGTGTTGCAATAGTGGATAGTTAGTAAGTGGCGTCCGTCGCACATTAGCTGATGGTGGACTTCGTGGTGGTGGCGGTGGTGGGGTCTTTAGTGGTGTCGATTGTTTTTGTCGCAGCTCTTGCTGTACCATAGCGTTATAATAAGAGTGTTGCGGATGTACAGTGACAACTGGTACTGCATTCAATGGAGACTCATCATGTTCTGGTTGCTGTGTCATTGTGCGGTGAGCAATTTGGGGTGATCGTAAATTGACCGTACGTTTGCACTGTTGTTGATGATGTCTGTCCGACTCAAGGTGATTATTAGGGTGTTTGTGAACCATATCGATTTGTCGGTACAATGGCTGTGGCTGGTGGTAATTGTGGAATTGTTGTTGCACCAAACGATGACCTTCATCTTTATCGAAATTTTCACGAACGATATATGTACTTCTGTTGTCTTTAGTATTGGTAAGTTCATCAAACGCATATATTGGATCCTTTATCGAATTTAATACGTCAACCACACGGTGAGTGACATGAGTACTACCCGGTATACCGGTTAAGTCCATTTGTTCAGCTAAGTTAACTGTATTGCCCCATATGTCGAACCGTGGGCGTTTCCAAAGTCCATTGTTACAGCCGATTAATCCAGCAACCACCGGGCCCACATTTATTCCTGTATACATACAAGAAAAGTCAATTACAATTTTATAATATTATCCATTGTTATATAAGTATAACAGAAGAATTTTGAATTCAAACAGACACATAATCACATATTATAATAAATATTTATATTAAAGCGATTTTTAAAATAAGTGTAATAATTTATTTTAATTATTTACCTAAAATTAAATTATACCAACATTTAATTATTTTTGCAAATAAAAAAATTTAATTTTATTAAAACGCCGAAGTGTAGTAATTTGTAAATAAAATATACCTTTATTATGCTTCTATAATTTTGGTTACATAATTAAATATAAATACATATTTTATATTTATTGTAGTGAAAAAACTGTATATTATTCAATAATATATAAGATATGATCCCCACTGAATTTTATTTAATATTTTAAACTGCTCATATTTGAGCAATTTAATTTACATAAACAAATAAGAAAATATAATATTGGAAAATTATAAACTATTAGCACTTGTAATTTTTTTCTTTCCATACAATATATGTTAAATGATAAAATATATGCTTACAAAACGTTTCAATCTTTATTATTGAATTCCGATGTTATATTGACATAATATAATTTACTAACCAACTTGAAGGGTAAATTGGGTTGGTTGAGAGTTATGAGAATATCCAACTGGAGTAACCACTGCTGCTTGCCGTCGATGTAGGACACGACGCATATCTCGAACGAAGTCCAAAGCAAATATGACATAGTTTGCTGATATCATATTGTGAAGTTCGAATAAGTTTTCTAGATTATTAACTACGCTAACTCCACCCTCATTGTGATTGTCGATGTTATTTTTTTTGTCTCGATCATTATAATGGCAAGATTCTTTGTTTTTTTGTTTCATTTCATTCAGCAACATAAGTAGCTGATAATCTGGTTTGTGTGGATATTGCAGACCTACGGCCGCCATATACGTTTCGGTGCCTATCATTTTTATTTTGTCCACCAAGCCTCGAAACTTCTGATCGTCAAGTAACTATAAACATGAAATATATTATTATTAATTAGATCGATAATAATGTGTAAAATTTTGTAAAAATTACCCGATCAAATTCAATAAAGGTATCGAGAAAAATTGAAAGTTGTTGTTGGCTATCGTCAGCATAACTATTAGGAATAGGAGTTGTTGACGGTATATTTTGTTTTACTATAGTGGCAAACATAACAACTACAGTCTGGTAACTGCAGTGGTAAAATGGAGTAGATAGATGTATTGGAATCTGTTCTCGACCTTGATTATTCTGGTAAAGGAGAACAAAATTATTTATATGATATTCAATGCAAGTAATCTTTAAATACACTATTGTTTTTTATTGTTAAAAGTACTAACAGTGAGTGTCATTGGTATCATTCGGGTATCAGAAGAAACGTTATTTTGTTGTTCTTGAATTTCTTCATATAAATTGACATCATTGGAATTGTTAGTACAACTATTTCTTAACAAATGTGCTACATAATCAGGCATAATAGCATGTAAAGTACGTTGGTGAGCTGCGCGCAATACATCCAATCGTCTCACATTACGATCAATCTGGAAATATCGTTTTAAAATGGTCTTCATTAATTTAATATAAAATAAAAACAATATGACGTTATTTCAACATGTCTATATGTTTGTGAATACTAACATTAACCCTATGGTAAGCACGTCGATTTTGCAAGCGATGAGCGTATGTAAAGTAAGCAAGCATAGCTGCTGCAAATATTATCACATAAACAGTGGTGATCGCAGTGTCCAAACTAGCTGCCCGTTGTTGCTCTTTATTTCGTAGCTTCAACCTATATATTAAACGATCATTAATACAATATTAAAGGTTTAAACGTAATAATAATAATTATTAATAATTTTCACTACCGTTGGTCATCTTGATTGAGATCCCGACGAACCGTGACATTGGTAGTTAGGTAGGTGTCAACATTTGTGATGGTGGTATTGATGGTTTGGTGATTGTAAATGTTGTCAACAGCCATGCAACAAGTTGGTGTATACGATGATACCGAGGCAGCGATAAACACGTGCCTGTGTGTGAAGTGAACGAACGCCACTGCGAATATGGAAGTCAGGATGAATAGCATTCCAATTTTCCATCGCAACGTTGGCAGCGAGCCATAGTAAATGGGAAACGCAATGGCGATTGACACACACGCTAGGCAGCACGTAAGCACGGCGTATTGAGGCCATGGACACACCAGTGGGCTTCGAAGCAGTTGTATTCGCGTAGTATTGATACCATTACTACCATTAACGGTGTGGAGTTGATCATAAACAGCATTTGTTGTAGTCGTCGCAACTGGTTCACACGTAAACTATAAAAATAATAACAAAAAATATAAAGGTTAGCATAACAATTTCTATATTTTTCGTAATTTAATAATGTCATTGATTGGCGATATAAATAACGTTTATTCACATTATATATTAAGAGTGTGTTATGCGTGATTTCATATCATTTACATAGTCGTTAAATATGCACAAAAAATAAAAACAACAGGAGTAATAGCAATTAATAGTAAATTATCTTACAGCATTCAATAAGGCTAATAGGCACACAAGTAGTATAATGAACATTTCGCTGCAAGCAGCAAGCCAAAAGAACCATGTATGTCGCTCTTCATCTTGATATTTTCGTCTCAATTGGCTGTGATGTTGCTGTTGCAGTCGACCAACGTTGTGACTGTTATTAACATTAATTGTTTGTGGGAATTGTAAACGATTTTGCAGTTGTTGCGGTGGCAATATCCCTGCAGTTGCCGCCATTATTATAGCATTTTCGTTCCGGAAGCCAAGTCTGCTTTCGATGTCACTATCGTCAGACGATATCCAAGAAGACGTTTCATTATTATCTAAACACCATGTAAACCAACCATAGTGACCACGACAACGACAACAATGGTACCATTTAGCTGTACAACGCCGCTGATTGTCACTATTGTCTAGTGGACTTCGATTCGTCGTTGTGGTATTAGTTCTACATCGAAATGGCTTGGATAGCCAGGCAAACAATGAACAGTTTCTGGGGTGATCGCGAATGAATAAACGTCTTAAACATCCACCACTACTAGCACTTCTGTTACTACTACTACTATCACTATCATTATTATCGCTATCGTAGTGTCGATAATATTCTTCATCATCAGCTATGATTGCAGTCAAATAAGCAGTACTACGGAACTGCGGACGGGGGATCCAGTCGATTAACAAGGCCATCACATAGATCAATCCTCCCTATGCAAACATAAATTATAATAATTATATAAGAAATTACGATTAACTCGATTATTCAAATACTCACTGCAGTAACAACGAAAGGTGTTATAAATGTAATGCCGAGTAACATGGTCCATGGCATTGTTGTAACGTTCACCACAAACAGGGAAATAATCACACATAGAAGCAATAATTGTGACTTGGCTAGCCGAAAAAGGTCATCGTCGTCAGAATTACGTCTGACTTTATCATGGTCATTGATGTCGTAGTCTCCAAATATGTCTTCTTCCCATCGATTGCGATGCTTCTATAAAAATGTACAAGCATGTTAATAAAAATATAATAGAACAATTATATAAAGGATTTCATAACTAAGACGTATTCTATTATCCTCAATTTATTATAACATATATTTGTACAATTTAAATTTTATTTAATACTACACGTTATATACCATTGATGTTTTTGAATTTGTATTAGGTTTGGACGATGCGGTTTGTAGTGCCTCTTGTTCGTATCTACTACGTCTATGGCGGTTCATTATCATTTTCATTGAAGTTCCAGGAGCAGCAGGAATCATTGGTGTTTCTGAATTTATTGCTGTTGAAGTAGGTAATAATGGCACTGAAGCAGTATCGGTTTTCGACGTCAAATCCATGGAATACTGCCGTCGTATCTCTTCTAATTGTAGTTGATGCTCCACTGACTGGAGAATAAGAGATTCAATGTTCTCGCCGTAATAATTGTCGATGCCATCATTATCATATGTATCGACATGGTTCTTTGACGGATTTCCATTAATTTCTAAATTTGAACGCTGAAAAAAAAACGTAATATTATTATAAAAAAAAAACCTGACTCGAAGTCGGCATCTACGTTAATATAACTTACCGTTGTATTTTTGGGCACCACGAAATATGTCTCCATTTGGTCATTGTCAATACCTTTCTTAAAGGTGTAATCGTGTACATTGTTACTGGAGTCAGTATCATAGTTGACAGCTTTGTTGCGCATCACGCCTTTTGGAAGAGGATGGTTTCCTCCAGGGACTGTGACTCTGTTTTTTGTCAACTGATCAACTGTAGCCCGGGTAACGTGCACCCATCCTGTACGACCACTAGACTCTATATCTGACGCTACGAGGACGTCGTGACCCCACACTTCGTACTGCCAACGATTTCCAAGATCAGAACGGATACTCGTGGAACTGGCGAAACCCAGTACACCACATGTTACTCTGCCTGAATGGACACCCACTCGTACACCAAGATTAATCTTATGATTGCAGCGACGTCGACTTACGTGATGAGTCACCATACTAGTTTATAAAATTATAATGTAATATTATAATATAAATTATATTATTTTATACATCTGATTAAAATCAAATAGTGAATAATAAAATGACTAAATTAGTTTAAGATGTGATATAAAAATTTAGAAAATTCCAAGTATTAAAATATATTATTATTCCATTGATCAATCAAGCAGTGTATATTTTATACATTTTCATAATTTGCTTTCTAAATCAATTCAAATTTTCTCCATTAAGTTATTTTTGATTATTATTATAAAACTATTAGTTTGTAGTAATGTAAAGTCAGACGGAAACAAGATTACTATTATTTAGTTAACTTTGATTAACTTACTTAACATTATCAATTAGGTCTAATCCTAATTGTACGGCGTTCTTAGCGTGTCCACTGTCTTCCGTCGACTGTCTAGTATTTACATTACATTCATCATCGTCAAAACCATAGTGTTCTTCGGCCGGCAACCCAGCCACGAAAAATATTCGGTTGCCCAATAAACGAGTCGTAATACAACTATTGCGGCGTGCCAGTCTGTCAAATAGATCTACCATCAGCTTATCAATAAGCTCTGTGAGCTGACGAGACTGTTGGGAATTTATTTCGTTATGAAATGCTATTTCTGACGCATTTTCCCAAAATCCAGTCACATTCGCACAAACTACACTGACGTCAGAATATTCCTTCATATATATTCTTGGCAATGGGGGGGAAGTATGAAGTCGAAGTTCTTGCCGAAGCCGTTGTAAATGTGGGTCATTTTGATAGTCTTCGTCGGTAGAATTGCAAGTAACGTTATTACGGAAACGTGCAGCGTCGTTGACTATGTCGTATTTCATTTCCGCAAATACACGTCTTGGTAACAAAGACGTCAGGAGCAGATTCTGTTTTTCATTGAAATCATAATACGTATATATTTATATTTGAAGCTTTTAAAATATTTGTAATAAGCAATTATACTGTTGTAAAAACTATTAATCATTACTGTAGCTTAAGATTAATAAATATTAATAAATTTTTTTTAATACAACTACAGTTCAAAGTTAGTCTAAATGTTATTAATTATATTAATTAAATTACATATTGGATTTTATTCTAAAGGTTAAAGCTGAATTATTTGATACACTTTTCATAAAATAAACATTTACGTGTATTCAATTAATATTTTATATATTTTCTGAAATATTCAAAAAATAAGGACTTAGATTTTTTTCAGTCATTAAAAAATAATTTTTAATTCCGATCATTATCCATTGGTATATTCTACAATATGTTTCTAAATTAAAGTTGATATTGAAAACGTCATAAAACAATTTATTATAATTAATTATTACTAAAACTATTAATAATAATAACAAAAAAATAAAGGCGTAATCAATAATTTTGAACTGCTCCAGAAAATTTTAACTCACCTCAGCATATCAATATTAATTCTGTATTGAGTTATAAAAAAAAATTATTTTAACTTATTGTTATGTGTTTGGATTATGTCAAGTGTTATTAAACTAAAAGCAATATAATTTAAATAATAATAAAAATATATTAAAAAGCCGCTACTTAATTTTTATTTTTAATTAATTTTTTACTAATTTCGCGAGTTAAATTTTAAATTATAAAACGTATCATTTGCACTATAGAATTTATTTTATATTTATTAACTACTTTCATTTAGAAGTCATTTTAAGGCACGTAATGAAAAGAAAAGATACGAAAATTAAAATCATAATATTTTTATTTTCTCAGTATACAAACTGTATTAATACTACTTAATTAGCGTGCGAATGGAATAAACATGGAATACTCACCAGTTTGTTCGCTTGCTGACGCAATGCTGATTGCACTTGTTTGTGATTGCGGTCACTTTTCTTGTCACCGCGACCTATGATTCCTGCACGGTCACGGACTACGGACTGTCTCAATAGCCAACCAATTAAGTTGATGCATGTCAACACCACCACATTGGCTATAAACTATGTTTTGCACGTCAGGAAATAGAATGTAAAAAAAAAAACAAAAGAGAATTATAAACGATCACTAAATGTACATAGAGTATAGAAACCTGTTGGATAGCTGCCAAATTGTTGTCTCGGTCGTACCGTTGTTGAAAGTACCAGCGATACGCTGAGTACGCGTTTAAAGACGTGTGTCCAATCGAGACCAAAGTAGAAAACAACAGGACAGCCGTCGTAACATCGTAGGTTTTTTCGTTGGAATTTTTCGCGTCACCGTTTCGTTTGCCGTTTTCAATGGTTTCGTTGTTTCCATTTTCCAATTCATCGTCGATACCCGTGGGCAAAATCAAACAGTATGCGACAAACACAAAAAAAGTCACCTGCCACAGACCTTCGTACATGGCCAATCGCCGATGATTATCATTTAAGTCACCAGAAAAGTAATCGTTATCCGATTGTTTTTGTTGTCGTCTGTAAACGGTTGAATTTTCCGTGCGAACGATGTCACCACCATCAACGCCGAAAATTTCGACAAGCGGTAAAGATGGACATATAGCAACGACGAATAGGACGAGTAATACGTAACAACACCATCGTCGTCGTCGTCGTTGCTGGTGCTGGCTACTCCACCAAAAACACCCGATTACAACTGCACAAAATGCTTGCACCGCGTAATACCGTGTCGGCGATAGTTGACTTAACCGCCGTAACGGTCCGTAACCGGCGACACCTTTTAACCACATCCAACCACTGCCGGTAACGGCACCATAGACGTGGTACATCATGGCCATAGAGGTCGCGTACACTGCCAACAACACGGCGGCCCATATCACCGGTACCGTGGGCAAACTGGGCCGTTTGTTTATACGATTTCGTCTATGTCGTGATCGTCGTTGAGATTTCCGTCGCCGTTGACGCAATGGCCGTTTCTCCCAATCGTCTGTTGACTGATAACGGTGATTTTGCGATTCGAAATGAAGAGTTGGTCCTTGTTGCTGTTGTAACTGACACTGTTGCTGCTGTTGGTGAGAATCGTCGCCACCGTACCACAGAACGTTAAGTCGATGGTCCCGGTGACGTTGTTGTTGTAGTCGTCTGCGTTGTTCTTCTGTCGTAGTGGAATTGTCCACGACAGAAGTTCGGCAAGTAGGGCTTGCCGCCGTGGAAATAGTAGGAAATACCATTGCGTTTGAGGTGTGGCCACCGTTAGGTTGAAGACCATGTCGCCAAGATCTCGTGGCAGCTGTCACCAACCCGTTAAATAACGTACGGCGGCCAGTCACCTCGGTCTTATGGTGGTGGTGGTCCATAATTGTAGTATTGTTGAATTTTCATATATGTAGCAGATACGATTCTATCGCCACAATATATCGAATTGAAACACCCGCAGAGCGGACGGTAACGATAACAAATGTTTACCATTTACCGGAGTGCTTTTATAATATATTGTAACTAGTCGAAGGAGAGATTAAGTAGAATCGGCGGTGGCTGTCAACATGGCTACATTTTATTATTATAATTGGTTTTGTCGCAGCTGCTGTTTACGAAGGCGTATCGATATTGATTCCCAACATTTGTCATTGTAGTTGCGATGGTGGTGGGGTGACGCCACCCACTGTAACGACAATGATAATGTAACGGTTGCACAACAAACGCCTCAAGTAGTAACGGTGGTGAAAAAGTTTTGTTATTTTCGAAATGGTGGGTGAGTGGAATGTTGTTCTTCTATTAAAGATATAAGATATTAAGATATAAAGTATATCTGCTATGATAGTTTTACTACTGGACACTCATACGACCGAATAACGTGTAACTAAAAAAAAAAAAAACCCTAATCAATTTTGTTTTAATTGAACGGACAAATTGAGAGGAATAAAAATCAATTAATATTTTAAAATGGGTGGGATTGATATAGAACAGTAGGTGCAGAGTACACGGGAGTGGTGACTTAGCTTATACAAAACAAAAAAACAAATATTTTTGATATAAAATTTACTTTTGATAAAACATTTAAAGAAACAACTTTATTTTAATTGTAATCTAGTCTATACGCGTGGTTAATTATTTATTTTCTAAATTATAATTATATATATTTTTTTCTAATTTTATTTTTTAATTCAATTTTTCTAATCAAATTTGTTTTTTAATTATAAATATTCATTTCAAAATGGGTTTAAAATAATAGAACAAGTAAATTATTATTTTGGTTTCAAAGATAAATATTTAAAGAGCTACCTATTTTATATATTTTTAGGAACATTTTTACGTAATGTAATAACATTCTTAAACTAAAAATTAAATACGAAAATAAAGTATGGGACAGTTAATAATTTAAGTGTTCTCCAGTCATGACTGATTTGAATATCTCAACAATTCTTTTAAGATCAAATTAATGTGAAAAACAACGAATTGTAATAAAAAACATATTTTACAAATGCAAATGTAATTCAAAATTATTTTCAAAAATATACAAATGTTTATTATGTTATACATTTTATAATAACATCCAATGTAAGTACTATGGTATAATCTGCCTTTATAATCTCATTTAACATAAACAATCTATTTTATTAAAAATAAAAAAAATTCCGTTTGAAAATTAAATTAGTTAACTCAATTTTTGGGACAACGAAGTTTCGTAAAGATTTATGATTATAATATTTCCCAAGTATATAAAAGAATAATTTTATGAGTTTATTTTTACGTTCATCATTTATAATATCATTAAAATTTTTATTTTTGTTAATTTGGCTTGGTACTAGACTGAATATTTATATATTTAAAGTTTAAATCGTGTTAAATGAGATATGGACAATTTTTTATGAGGAAAAATATAGCCTGACATGTAGAAAATAACGTTAAACATATTTGAATCGCAAAATTTTCCAAAACGCAAACAGACTTGACCTTCAGAATCATCTTTTCTTTAAATAAGAAACTGATTTATATATTGATTGAAAATTGAACACCAAAAGTACTTCAATGGAAGTTTAAGTAACTTTTATATTTTTTAAATTACTTAAAAAAAACTACAAAAATGGAAACAGGTACGTTTTTATTAAAATAAATTTTTATTTTGTTAAAAATTCGGAGAATATTAATGACATGAAAAACTGCAACTTTCCCTACTCATCGACCAAAAACACGGTTCACAACGATAATAACTACGCAGCTGTCGTATGACTTTATCATCAGTCAAAAGCACTTTAAATTTTGCTGCGGTAGAGGGATATGCACGAAAATGACATGGTTTAATAACTATCTGGCTGTGGCCTGTCTCTCATATTTTGGAGTAAACAGACATGAAACGTTCAACACCTTTTTTTTATATCGTTTATACATTTATAAACACGTTTTAACAAAATAATTTTAAATAATTTTTTTAATTTAAAAAAATAATAGTTTTAGGAAATTTTTTAATTATGTCGATTGTTTATTTTATTATTAATAAACATATTTTTTTTTGGGAAAAAGATAGTAAAAGAATTTCGAAAATTTGGTTTTCACGAATTTTTTCTTTTTGTGTCGTGAATTAATAAGTTAGATATAATAATTTTTTAATGGATAATTTTATATCGTAAAATGACAATTAGAAATAAAATTTAAATTTAATAACACGTAAGTAATAAAAAAACACTAAATATAACATATAAAAAGTAAAAATGTTTATATTCATTTTTTTTTTTTGGTATGTATATTGCTACAATTAAATTAAAACAATTTTAATTTCGAAATTATAAATTATAACAAATTTAATTACAATAATAAATATATTATTGTATTATTTAAATTTAAAGTTCAGCATTAAAAATAAAAATAAAATTTTTCGTAGTCTAAAGAGGTTATTTGATATTTTCAGAATAAAATTAACAATCAGAGTTTCGTAATATTAAAATATTAAATAAAATAATTTTAAATTTCTATTTTTTTAAAAAAATTTTTTTATTATATTTAATATTTATAATAAGTCAAATAAATATATTTTGACGGACGACTTGAAAAATTATTTTACTGACCTGTATTTCGAGTCGCGATGTTTGTATGTTGAGAAAGTGTTGCTATGTATACGGGAATGCGGGTTCGCCAAAAGTGGTATAGGACATTGTTTGTGAGCACACCTGTGGAGAACACTTGTTGATTTTGTTCAAACCTTGTCGTTCGGATACTATTAAGCTTTAGTCACCGTCTTTCATCTGTAAGTCGGCGTTGCTGTAGCGGGTGGACGGTAATTGTTCAAGACTGTGTGTGCCACTTAATTGTTATTTTTGTTGACTTTTCTGCAGAAATGTACACAGATTGATGGTGTAGTGTATATATAAAGTAATATGTTAATTGTTGTAATGGACACGATGAGGATGGTAGCCGCGGTCATGAATTGTTTTTCGTTTTCGAGCGATTTAGGAGGTGTAAACTTAAAAAAATCCTGAGGAGAACACGTAAATACGAGAAACAACGACGACGGCGGTGGTGAGCTGCGACGGTTTGCCGCAGTCTACAATTACAGTTGAGACGTACCGGAAAAGTCCGACACGTCTATGGGTGGCGGTGGAAACAAGTAAGGGGCCGTGAGAAAGACGATCAAGAAGAACAGCAGAAAGAATACGAAGACCATCATGAACAAAATGAGCAAAAAGGGTGGCTCCGGATGGACCAACAGCTGCAAGTAGGACGGGTCATGAGTAAGTGACCGTGGTTGAGGCACCGTTGTCGCCGCCACGATTGCTGTTGTTATCGACGTCGTTGCACGAAATATCACAATCAACCGCACGTAGCGGCGTAATTATATAAGTATTATTCGTCGGAACGAACCGCACAATAAAGTTTTTTCGCAGCACGCGGATATCGTTGACGGTAGTAGTTGTCAAAAACAATCGAACGATTTTGGAATTATAGACTATAAGAGCACTTAAAAGTACGGCAAATCTACTACGCAGTGGGAAATGTCATACGCGATGGCAACGGTTAAAGTGGTCGGTGGTCTAAAGTTGACTGAACGACTACTAACTCTGCACTCGGAGTCTGAAAACATTCTGTATTCCCTGGTTGTAGAGCTTTACTATAAAGAGGGAATTCACTTCAAGTGGTGGGGAGGGGGAGAGAACACGAGATGGGTGTGGGTTTTTTAAGGGGCCGAACGAGTCCGCCTCCGGCTCGACAAACCAACGAAAAGCCGCCCTTAGATGGGTGGGCGATTTGCACGATCCGCGCACGCGTCGTAGAAAATCCCATCAACAGGGACAACACGAGTGGAAATGTCTCGCATTCCCCCTCCTCTTTTCCTCACTGTCCACAAGAAAATCGCTGCATTACCGACGACGTAATTTAATATTCATCACCACCGCCGACCTACATTCTTTGAATTTGGTTGCCATAGTCACACCATCGATTCGAATGGGATTCCCGTCCGACATCACAGACCTATTTTCACAGCCTCCGCTGTAACTCCCAAAGCTTGTAACATACATGGTAGACCATCTCCGCTCTTACTCCCCCCTCCTAACTCGGCTTAATCCTGGCGTCCATCAAACCGTTGTTCGAAATTCGTTGTTGATTAAACGCGTGCAATTAATAGCTGGATTAATATTTACATCAAAGCAAGGGCAAACTTATGACACACTTTTTATGATGACACGTGTATAACCTTTTGACCATAAATTATTAATTTACTTTTAGCATAAATGACAAAATTATTAACACGTATATAATTACATATATATCACATGTAATATGTATGATACTCACATATCGTAATTTGGTTCAATAAATATATTTTATAGATATTATTGTGATCTGTCATGCGTATACTTGTATATAAAACATAGTAATAAACTGGAGTATGCATGAGCGGATGTATATATCAAAAATTTTTAATTACTTATTAATTATAAAATTTCGAAATTCAAACCTGATAATAAGGTCGAAAAAACATTTTTGGAAATAAAATCCTAAATATAAAAACCTCAACACGTTGACGAATAGTTGGTATATAATATTAAATAATACTTCAACATTCACTATAATTAAAGTAGACACTTATTTCAATTAATTTACGTTTCGATGGTATTACAAGAAAAATGATTATACAACATTTAATATTTAGAATATGTTTAAAAATTAAATTTTGACCCGGAGATTATTTATTATGTTTAGGACTTTCTATTAATTGTTATTACATACGTACAGGAAAAAATATAAAAATTATTTTCGTAATTTGCTGCTTTTTAATAAGCATATCTAATACTCTAATAGGTTTTCTAAATTTAAAAAATCATATATCAAATATATATTATTTATTTGAGATAAGGTAAAATAATTACGTACCCAAGAAATGAAAAAAATCAAGGAATTAAAAGTGTATTCGTTATTTAAAATTATTTTATATGAATTTATTTACATAATAATAATAATAAGTATTAAAACAAATAATTATAATTTATAAAAATAAAATAAATACAATTTTTAACGATTTATAATTAATTAATTTAATATAAACTGTTATAAAAAATTAGTTAAAAGTTAGAAATAAAATAAATATTTTTTTAAATTTTTTCATGTAAAATACATATAAAATAATAGTTTAAGTTCAAATTATAATTTAATTTAATACTTATATAAATATTAGTCACATACAACATGTATATGTGTGTGTGTATATATATCTATAATTTTCCTTAATATTGATTTGGCATATCTATTTATTTAATTTTACCTAGATTTCCAAAATTCGGACTACTTTTTTTCTAATAATTAGGTACACAGTATTATTTTAAAGATGTTATTGTATTTTATACATTGTATGTTTTTTATTTCAACTATCATTGTCTAAAGATACACTATTTTAAATAGATAAAATATGTATAAAAAAGTAAGAATGAACAAATTTTTGACACTTGATTGAAAATTATTAATTAATATTAAATTTAATTAATTTATTGTAGATCCTACTTACAATGATAATGTTAATTGAATGTGTTTTGATTGTAAATACCCAACGAATTTATAAAATGAAAATGTTATGAATGTAAGGAAAATATTCTTTAGGAGATATTTAAAAATTATTTTATTATTTTATGTAATTGATTGGAATACTTATTATAAGTACCAATAGCATAAATCATGTATAATAAAATTAAAATAAATGTTTGATTTGTTAATTTTTAAACAACATAATTATAAAGTAAGAAGTGAATAAACTACAATTCAAATATTAAATCATATTCCACTCAACCTGTTCTACAAGTTTTAAAGAAAAAGGTAATTATAGAATATAAACAATTAGAAAATGTATGTGTTTAAAATTAATTTATAATAATGATCTAAATATTCCCACATATAAATGTAACAACGATAATTTTGATTAAAATAATATAAAAACTATAACGGTAATTTATATTAAAATTAAAAATTATTATATACGACAAAAGATATTAAATAGTATATACTATTAAGATTAATAAAAAATAATATATTTATCAATTACCATAATATGTTTAAAGATAAGTTAGATAAATTGTATTACTTAAAACTAAGGTTCTGCAAGTTATTATATGAAAGAAAAAAATGTGTGTTCATATTGGGGTTATTCCATCAAATAAATTAACAAGACTAATTTCTGAATGAACTTTATCGATTTGAATATAATTTTCGATTGTATAGGAAATACTCCCAAATAAGTTATAGTATATAAATTATTGTTATCAATTATTGTAAGTTAAAATTTAACATCAGTTAAATCAAAATATGAGATAGAAGGTATTACATTAATATTACATTACTTATAATTTATAAATTGTATTATATTAAATTACAATAAATTATGTAACGTTTTTTATTTTTTCAATCACATTTATACAAGGTGAATACAAATATTGTTAAATTATTATACATTTTATAAATATGAAACAATAATTAATAAATAAAATTATGTTAATTTAAAAAAGCCATTAAATATATAGAAAAGTATGAATAAGGTTTTGGAAATAGATTAGAAATCTAATGTAAAATGAGTGTGTAATTAAATAACTTTCATTAATCTATCTAAATATCAAGTTAAAGTGTGATAAGTCCTGAAAAATAAGCGAAATATAATTAATGAAAATAAAATTTACAACTTTATATGATGTATAACTTGAAGACTATGCCAATGAATAAATAAATAGATAATGATAATAGATAGTTGACCACTGGACATTGTGTTTAATTATATGTTAATAATGCTAATATTCGATTAGAGGAATTGATATGACAAATATATATTTTAATATTTAATATTTACCATTTCGATATAATAAAATGATTTGGAATTATTATAAATTCTGGTCTTATAACACAATGATGTGGTAGTTAAGCTTTATGTTAATAATTGTTTATGCAAATATGCAATATATTATAATTGTCAAAACTATTATATTGTATTAATAATAATAGATTTTATAAATTTAAATAACTAAAATATTAGTAATAAGTGTATAGAAAATGCTTAATCAATTAACAAAATATTTTAAAAAAAATGTTTGATATACTTATCTATGGCCAAGACATGTATTAACTCATATTTATTTTATATAATTGTACATAATAAGAATAAACTTGATAAGAATATTTCTAGGTATACACAAAATTTATTGAATCTAATATTTTAATCAAAAGTCAATATAACATTTTCTATGCAATAAATCTCTTCAAATTTAACAAAAATTCTGATAATATATATAACGCTGTAAAATACTTTTTATCGAATAAATAAAATTAAAACAAAGACAAAAATAATATTAAAATACCTACATAATTTGTTTATGTATATTTAAGATAACATAATCCTATTTGATATACAATAACAAACAAGAATTGATGTAAAATAATATAAATACTATATTATATATAATATCTACATAATTATTATAGACGTTTTCTAATAAATGTATATTATGTGTTCATAACACGTATATAACATTATGGAAATTAAATTTATTAAATTATACCTAACAATACAATAGAATATTAGTTCATGTTTAATAACTCGTTTCAACATAGATATTGTTGTTATCAAAGTTAGTATTTACTATGGATAGATTATTAATCTAATATAATTAGTATTATACGATATTCTATTTATTTAAAATGTAGCGATTAAAAAAATTGTAAATTCAAAACATAAACGAGTAGGTAATATACCTTTTTATATGTATTTCTAAGATTCAAATTTATTATGAAAACGACAAATAGAAACGTCATTCTATAGTTGAATATAAGAAATAAATTTTGTATTTTAGGAAATAGTAATTTGAAATTAACATTAAACGGTTCTTTGAATGGTGATTGGTTCTTTACAGTAATTTTGCCAAATACGACTATAGCAAAATTCATAAAGTATAGTGAAAATCAATATACAAATGTTCAAACAAGTGAAAATAACGGTTGGACAGTTAAGAGTATAGCTTCATACATATTTCTACACCAAATAATTTATACGATCGACATTAATCCATAATATATGTATTGGACGGATTTTCTAATAGGTCTACGCAGGATCTAGTCAACGTCATAAATTGATTACTGAAAGCGAAGACATCGCGTGACAGTTGATAAAAATCGATCGGTACATAAAAACGTCAAGTGCGATAAAAATTGGTTGATACATGTTATCCGAGCGATCGGAACGCATTAAAACGTACCTTTTCGAAAATGATCCGAACGTGCGCGAAGACGGTCTAGTACAGAGAGCCGTGTGTAGGTGTAGGAATATAAGCGTCACGACGGACGACTGGCGGGACGGGACTGGCACTTAAAAGAACACATCGGACGGACTCGCGTTGACATTTCCTCTGGCCGTGTATAGTCCGTGGCGAAAAACAGTCGAACCGTAACGAAAAACGAAACGCAATTTCGAAGAGGTCCGACGCGGTCGTAGCCGAACGTTTAGATACGGTAAATCGGCGGTGTCTCGGTACAAACCGAGAAACACATTCCCCTCCACCGCGGAAAAAGATAATACCGGCGTTCGCCTCCGACGACGCCTACACCACCACCACCACCACCACCGGTCCTGCCGGCTTCCCTTTGTTTACATTCCTCAACGCAATCTTCTTCGGCCATACGCGTCCGAAGCGCCGATAACCGGTGTACTACACCAGCACCGACAGGTGTATTGCCGTACTACCTGTTCACGTTCGTATATACGTATGTACGTGTTACAACGCGCGGGATTTCGGACAAAAACCGTACGATAATACTAATACGATCGGTCCCCGGGCGGCGGCGCCGCGTTACATTCACCGGACGACGTTCGGTCAACTCGTTTGCTGGTCCGTCGACCGTTCCTCGGGTCCGTGATAATAACGTAGCAACATTATTTACCGCGGAGCACCGAGATAACAAAGGGAATCTGTTGTTCGTTGGGACGCGGGCAGAGATATTATTAATTGCGTCAGTGATAAAACCGAACGACGAGCTATCATCCTTCGTCATACGATAAACAATGAAACAAAAGTATCGATAACGCCGTGAATCGTCCGTCCGTTCGTCCATCGTATTCATGTCATTATTAATTATCGCACGGACGCGATATAAAAAAAAACGAATTATTATTCACGACGATTGCGCTACTCGCGCGCGGTGCGGTGCGTTACACCGACCAATTGGAACGACATTCGTGGTTAATTCAAGTACACCGTAGTGCCGCCATCCGCCGTTTCGACGAACGATATTATTATTTGCAACAAGTTACGTTAGTGACGGAGATAACCGTGCTAGTAGTGACTTTTGTCCGATCTTTACACGTGTGTGTTGAACGGTTCCGCCTACGTAGTCATTTTTCCGTCCGAAATTTCGACGCGATCAACGTTCACTTATCATACGACCGAATCGAGTAAGTACGGACGAAAATAATATTATTATGGGAATATTTGTTGTTTTGATTACGATACGACAACGACGACGATGTGTGGAAACGAAAACGAGATATCGACACACCTAACTGGTGGTTTTGAATGAAAAAATGTTTTCATCGTCGTCGTCGTCATGGTACACGGTACATTTAATACCGTTATACACCGTGCCGTCTAATCAAATTGTTACGTATGTGCTTGTGTTATTAACTACCTAGAATCAACAAGTGACAGACATTCGTTGGTGGCTGTGGTTTAAAATTTTGAAAAACCAGTGCAGTCTTAGGCACGTGAGCTGTTAATGTCAAGGTGACTACAACCATTCGCCTACGCATTGCCTGTACATCATTACTGTCACGATGAAGGTATTATTCGTACGCACTACCTATTACATATTAATGTTGATGGCTGTAGTGCTGTCTGAATCATTTTATGTTTGTAGTCGCGCTCTAACAAAATACATGTATTAATTGTTTAAGTTGTATTATATTTATATAATTGATATTTAATATTTAGTCTAAATATACCAATGCATGTATAGGTGGTTCACGGCAATCTTGTTATGGTGTAAGATGTATATGATTTAGGTATAATTAAATAATGTAGTCAGTTGTGATATATTTTTTTAATTTGTATATAAGGCATAACATTACGAATAAGTATATGTAACAAAAGCGTAAACATTTTTGTTATAGGTTTTGGCATTATATGATTTTGTGGGCGAACCGGGTTCATCAGAATTGTCAGTAACTGCAGGTGAAACACTTGTTGTCTGCCGAAAGGATGTTGGTGAAGGATGGTGGGAAGGAACGAATGTGAAGGGTCAAACGGGTCTGTTTCCAGCTGCCTATGTTGAAGTGTGATTCCTAGCGTATTTTAATTTACGTAATCTGATCGAACAATTTTTAATGTGTGTGTATTACATGTAAATAGGAAATCAAAACTGTCAAAGAAAATATAATGGATGAAAGCAAACCACCACCAGCTTTACCACCACCTCCATTGCCAGCTTTAAATGATCCTTGGGATATCGATGATGGCCAAAATGATTATTATGTGCAAGTTCCTAATAGCCAATATCAGCAGAATCCATATTGCCATCCGCAGGTTAGTATTTATACTCAATTTGTTATATAATAACGCGTATAATTTGATTTAATTAAATATATTTAAAATACTCGCCCTTGAATTCATCCATAAAACCGTAAAGAATTGTTTCTGACATAAAAATATTATCGATTAATGTCGATTATTATTATATTATTAATACGAAAATATTAATACTGTACAAATGTAAATATATAGTGTTGCCATTGTTCACCTTTTATTTATTTTAGAATATTAACACAGTTTTTATATTTCGTACTATATAAGTATATAACTAATAAAACGTTTTAAAAATATTATATAACCTAATTTAATTCATATTTAGAAAGAATAATTGTTTGCATTTATTTATATAGTATGTTAACGTATGTTGTAATTGAGTAAATTATATTACTATCATAGGTTACCAAGTCGCCCGAGAATCAAATTTCTGAAGTAAAATTTTAAAACTTATTGTAATGTTAATTAATTGAATAATTTCATGGTTATTTTTACAGTCACCAGACGATTATTACGATGATGAATGGGATGATGACTCAGAATGCGGTGGTGGGAGCACAGTAGCATCATCGATTGCAACAATGCCTCCAACAATTCAATTTCCAGCAGTCGGATCGAAATCAGTTTCAATGACGAAAACAACTGGTATTTAATATAAATATTTACGTACTAACAATTTTAAGATCGGATGATAATTTATTGCGATTCGTCACTATTAGTCATCATTAGTTTCAGTTGTTATCAACTGCTGTTTGTAGTATATTACAGTATTAGTAGTAATGATGTCATAGATACTTGCAAGTTTATATTGTTAAAAATATATAAACAAATATATTATATTTCTGTAGGTAAGCAAGCTACGACAGCTAGTAGCAGCAACTCGCGGTTTTCCAAGTCAGTAGGTAGTGGTAACGCATCATATATAATGGGTGCTATTCAACCACCTCTTCATATATCTGAAGCAGAACAAATCACAATTGTCGTGCGTAGTGGTTTTAACGGTGGTAGTCCTATGGCTGTAGATGTTGAATGGTGCCGTGATCATGAAGACGGACCTCATGGATATGAGTGCATGGTGGCGTCTCCAAAAAAAGAATCGAAACTGAAAGGCTTGAAGTCTTTTATTGCGTACCAAATCACACCTACAG
This sequence comes from Geopemphigus sp. TES_GeoC_2020, assembly GCA_025469175.1. NCBI lineage: Eukaryota > Metazoa > Arthropoda > Insecta > Hemiptera > Aphididae > Geopemphigus > Geopemphigus sp. TES_GeoC_2020. Next base: position 48,836 of record JAIPRN010000750.1, read on the forward strand.
TGGGTTAATACTTAATCTCTTGTATATATTGTCGTTTTCTTCCGTCTGTTGAATGTCTAAAATGCATGTGCAAGTTAGAATTTCGATACTTTGTAGGTTTAAAAATTTAAGATCTTTAAAATAAACTATATATGATTTTTGAAACAGGATATGATTTTAAAATATGATAGATATATACGGTTATTATTTATTATTACAAACCGCGGGTAATTTGAAAAATTGTATTATGTTTAATATACAATTTTCGAGTATAATATATATTTATATTCGTTGTATATTTAATAGTTTAACAATATTCAAGTATCCCGAAGATATAAGCATTTTGATTGGCTACATGAACGACTGTTAGATAAGTACTGTTGTTTAGTGCCAATACCGCCGTTACCTGACAAACAGATATCTGGCAAGTTAAAATAGTAATTATTATATCAAAACGTGTTAACTCATCGTTATTTATTATCTACAGGTCGATACGAAGAACATTTTATTGAACGTCGTAAACAGCAATTACAGGCGTTTGTAGATGCTGTGTGCCGACATCCAGTGTTATCACGGGCCTGGGTATGGCGCCGGCATTTTATCACATGCACAGACGAGAAACGTTGGAAAACGGGCAAGAGAAAAGCTGAATCACGGAATTCGAGTGCAGAGACACTTGCTGGGCCCAACATGTTTTTTTCTATTCAAGTTAAACCAGTAGAACCTAGTAATGACCAAACTCCTCCAGCAATCAGCCAGATTATTTTGTACGTTTTTTTTTTGTTCTGACATATTCAATCTAATCGCTAATTATTATTTATCATTTTTTGATATTTTAAAGAGAACGTGAAGTGGAAGGATTTCAGAAATTTGTAGCTGGGCTAGATAGTGCGCTTAAAAATATGGCTCAAACAGTAGCAGAACAATCAAAGCGCATACAGACGTGTTATAAACGGGATGCTCAACGATTAGGCCAGTCATTTTATACTTTAGGTCACGCATACACTGGTAAGAAACAATATAGTCTTGGACCAATAATAACCAGTAATAGAATATACACAAGAAATTAGTAAATTTACCACAATATTAGGTATAAATAAAATTCATATTCTCTATTTTTCTTTAGAACACAGTTGTAAACCATATATTTATTTAATTACTAAAATTATAATTATAATACTTTAAAATAATTACTTTAATCTATTACTTTAAATCCTCATTTGATATAAAATCAAATATGATTTATTTAACAAAAATATACTACTAGTAACTATATGTAGTGTATATTTCAATGACAGAGAATTTAATATTTTACTTAATATTTAAATAATTAAAATAAAAATTAAATTTTTATTTTATGTTCCTGTATTAACATTGATTTTTATAGAAACAGGAATTTGTTCATTCAGTGAAAAAAAGAAAGGTACATTTTTAGTGGAAATAGTTTATACTACTTTAAGCACTGTTTTTATATTACCTTATTATGGCATTTATACTATGTGACTTCTACAGTGACTATTGACCTATTTATTTCCTAATGTTTTATGTAGGAGCATCAACAACTTCAATAGGAGACATTACTGGCAATGGAAATGCAATTAGCCGGACCACCAGACAGTTGATGACCGCATTGAAGAAGACTGGTGATGCGTATAATGAAATGGGTGGCCGGTTAATGGACGAGTTACCTGCCGCGGGTTGGGACTCGTTTGCAGATATGCTGCATGTATGCCGAGGTGTTGCAGCGGCGTTTCCTGACATACTGGCTATGCACAAGGTAGAGTAGAATAAGGAGAACTTCATGTGTATTAGGTCACTTTAAGTTTGTTGTAATTATATACGAAAATTTTCTGTATGTCTGTAACAGAACGCTATACAGAAACGAAAAGAGTGTGAGCGACAATACTCAGACGGCTTGCCAATTGGCGGCAGTGGTAGTGATGGAGCTGGAGGATCAGGCGGTGGAGCGCTGTTAACGGGATCAGGTGGTGGTGGGACGTCAGTGACTGATCCAGAACAACAACGGAGGTTATTACGTGAGGTGCAACGTCGTACTGATCTTGTTTCGTACGCACTTTTGGCCGAAATTAATCATTTTCACCGAGATCAAGTACTTGGCCAAATGGCTGGCCATGCACGTCGTTTACTGCGTACACATATTGAATTCTACCGGAAAGTAAGTACCGCAATTACGATGCAATTATTTTCTGTAATGGTTGAAGGAAAAAGAGATTTGTTATGATTGTATTTATAACGTATATATTTTTCTTGTCAAAATTCCACAATTTATGATATAACCATTAATTGGCATGTATAATTCACCAATTAATTTTTGCGACTATGTTATACTTCAATCACATTTAACTATGGAAATTATTTAATTAAAAAATGATTGTTATCTATTTGCTGAAATACTTTAACGTGTGATTGGTTTTTACAGATTGCTGATAATTTAGAAAACGTTTTACATCTATACCCAGATGGTGGTGATGAAGACCCTACAGCAGACTACGAGCCACAACACTATAGTCATGGTCTAGGTGGAGAAACTGGCTATCAACATCAATATTATTCAAATCAATAGTAGTAATTAGTAGTAGTTGCAGTTGTAATACAACTTTAATAGTAGTAGTATGGGTAATAGTGACATTAAATTTCTATTGGTTTTTATATTGTCTAAATATTTATGTATATTTATTTATATATATTAATTATATGTTTTCATTGATAGCAATCAATATAATTTCCAATCAGTCACTCATTAATTGTTAAATGTATTGATAATATTGATCATGTGTTAACTTTATGAATCCATACTACAACTACTATTGAATTTACTACTAATTTTATCAGTGAAGAAAACATTCTAATTTATCCCTAATTATTCCGTTATTTATAATTATTAATTAATCAATGTCTTTGTTTATTGCCTATGGTGTTTTTAGTGTATAATTGTAATTTCTTTATCACTGTGACTAAGTCCCAATTTTTATTAGTTTAAAATAACAAAATAATCCATTTAAATACAAAATTATGCTTAAAAATAATCTTAGACAAAGGATCAAATTTTGTAAAAAAAAAATGGTGTCCTATTAGAGAAATGAAAATTGCATCATGTTTCTGGTTTTAATTATAATATAACTATACTGATCCCTCTTGAGACAAATAAATTTCATTGATTTAAAATTTTTGTAATTTTCAATTTGAATACCGATTTCTTTTTATACTTAGGGATTGGCTTTATATGCATTCTATTTATGCACAAAAAGTATTTAATTATGATACTAAACATGCTCAAAGAACTTAATATTTCTTATAAATTATTTCATAAATGTTTAATTACTTTTAAAAAAAACCTATTCAATTTTTTTTTTATCAATTAATTATTTATATTAAGTACTAATACTAACAATTTAATTTTAAAACGAATATTTATATTAATTGACAATTTAAGGAATTATCGCTATAAAATTATTTTTTATTTTTATCAAAGTATGTATAAAATAATCAAAATGAAACGTTTAGAAAACGTATAAAATATATATTAAAAGACTATAGTATTCGTAGAAATTGTACATTTTTATGTAGAAAATCATAAAATGTATTTAATGCTTCTCTGGCATTCAACACAATTAATCAAAATAAATTTGTAAACGATTACAGTCCAAACCCTAATTAATTAATTATTAATGAATATATTACTGTTTTAATAATTGGTAGAAGTTTATCATTTACCTATAAAATGTGTTAAGCGAATAATTATTATCAAGCAATATATTTTGTTGCAATTCCAAATTTTATTATTAAATAATATATTATACATTCAATATTACATAAATTTCAAGTAAACTGATGGAAATTTCATAATATATACATATATTTATTTATCTCAATAATCTATAATATTGTTAAATATAATTCTATTTCATAAAATTTAAAAATATTTTTATAAGAGCTCTAATTCTCAAATGACAAATGTATTTATTAAAATATTATAAACTGACCAGTCATGTTATTTTACATATATGTTGTTTATGTTTAATAAAACAAAGGTGTGCCTTAAAAAAATTAAAAAACCTAAATTAAGTGTAGACTTGAAATTCAAGATGTCAAGTAAACATTCCCGATATGCTGTTTTTTATGATGTATAAGTTTGCAGGGGTATGTCTAGACATGTATTCGGGGTGTTTAATAATTTTTGTTTTTACGTATTTATTTAACTATAAATAATACATTTTTTCTAAGTTTATTAAAATGTCAGAGGGAGGGGTTTGAACACCCAAACCCTCCCTTTTAGGATGCCCCTAATAATTTGAATTACTCGACATGTTTATGAAATTTGTTAATTAAAATAATGAAAATTCAAAAAATGTCAAGAGGTTAAAGACTTTAAATTTACTTTTTACACATATAGTATTAGTACTTAATTATTATTGTTATAATCTATTATAAATCATTTGTATTAATCAATTATGATAAAACATTTTTTGTCTATGATATCTATACCAATTACATATGTTTATTCCCCATTAATTATTTTTATTATTATATCTTAATTATTAATATCAATATATTTTATTTGTAATTATTATACGCATATCATCGTAAATCGTAGTTTTTATTTCAATTATTGTAAAAAGGGTATTAAAAACGAATTTTTATTAAATAAAATATATGTAATACGTATAATATATTAATATCGATATGTCGGATATTCTGATCTAAATTAATAAATGTACCTTATATTTAACAAATGTTAGTTGTTGCTTACCTATTTGTTTCCACAATCAGCTTGTTAGTGTCCTGATTTATAAAATTGTGCACAAAATTTACATAATAACTATATTTCGCTAAACAATTATGCCACAATCATCGATCAACGTATATTAATTAATTATTATATCGTGTAAACGTAAATGAAATAACTATGACAGTACTAAACCATCCATAGTGCGTGTAACCATTTATGACAAATAGTGTATGCGCACGAAAAATGCTTTAAAGAACAGCACAACGATAACGATTTTTCGAGGGTCACGAGAATGGTCTTGAAAACATTTTTTCATCAAAATAACGTTATGCATTTAGTATTGAAATATCGACGTTTCGTAAAATCGAAAAAAGTGAACAGAAATGCCACAAAATGTTCCCGTTAAACGTATAATTTAGTAAGTACTTCTTGATCGTCGAAATATTTTAGAAAATACGTTTCTACGGTCGTCGGAGTGGCACGAAGTTTTAGCCAACGTCGTATTTAAGTAAATCGTCGCGAACGTCTCGGTGAAATATCGATTACTGTCTCGTCACAATGATTACAAAGGAGATATGTATAAACATTAATGTTTCAGAATGTCACTTTGGAACTGTTTTACCCGAACACAGAATAACCCGTCGGCCGACGCACTCTCGTGTTTGAAACCAACTGACCGTACTGACCGCTCGATATATGTCCAGCGGAGGGTGATAAACGTTCGATTTAACCGCACGATAGACTCATAATATTATAATAGACATGCGCACTAGAGAAGCTGATTGGCCACATCCCCTATCGACTCTTGCTTCCTCCCACCTACCTAAATAATTGTCAATTACCGATTGCGTTGTTCCCGGAATTTTTCGAAAAACCGTTTTAAATATTATCGAACGAAGTCTTACATCTACGTTGCATATTTTTACGATTTCCACGAAAATATTTAACGACATCGATAAAATCTGCACGCGATACGATTATCGTCGTTTGTCGTCCGGTGACCTGCAAAACTTAAAGGTCACATCAGTAGAAGTGCGTCTGTATCAGACGGACACTAATTTGTTGGTCGTGTGCGGGTTTGGTTTTAGTGTGGCACAAGTGGGACAAAAACGGAAGCGTTTTCGCCGAGCGGTTTTCTTTTAATTTTTCGTTTTTGTTTTCACGTTCCACCCGCGGTAACACTAAATACATCGATTTCAAATTCTGTTGTTATTACGTTCTTACATACGATACGTGTCAAATATTGCTATTGGCCAGATCACCGTTCAACGTCGGCGGACGTCTTACCGTCTGTTTACAGTCGGTAAGTAAATCGTCCGTCTATTTTACGATACTTTACGACGTAAGTACTGTAATTTTGTGTACACTTTACGGGTTCAAAGTGCACTACGCAAATCGAAAAGATGTCTGGGTGTGTAATATTCGTCTATAAATAGGCGGTTTATACAGTTTCAAATATATTTGAGGGTGGGGGAGGACTATATATGTACAATTTTTCACGAGACTTTTTCACAAAATGTTTCGTACATTCGAGGTGCCGACTTCCTGACAAACGAATTTTATTGGTGAAATTAAATGAATTGATTATAATTCACACGTATTAAATAAACCGATAAAATAAAATAAAGAAACTCATTTGTTGTATAATTCAGCGTCTCGATTATTTTTAAATATTAAATTACGCAATAAATAAATAAATCGTTATTTATTACTGCGTCAGTGTAAATGATAAATGTAAATAAATGTAAAAATTAATCGAATTTATCGATAGTGAAAAAAAATTATAAAAATATTTATTGGTTTATGAAAGAAAAAAATATACAATTAGTATGACGTTTATTTCCTAATCATACATGACTTCTGATAGTCGACGTTTTTAAACACATAACATTGTGAAAAAAAATTTACTAATAAAAAATAGTTAATATTGTATATAATAAATGTTAGAATCTATTGATTAGTGATTTGTGTTATCCAATTTTTGTTGGGCAATAATAATTATTGATTTTATTATAGGTATTCAATTATTTATTAATTGATTTAAATAAAAAAAAACTTATTGTAATTAAAAATGTTTATTTTACAAAATAATAATTGTACTATATATTTTTATACAAACGTATTAACGTTGAAAAAAGAAAATTAATTACGAATATTATTTTAGTTTTTTTCCGTAAACAAATAACATTTTGTTTCAAAAACAAAACGAAGAAAATCATTTTTTATAAAAGTTTAAACAGATAATAGATCTTTTAGGATATAGTTTATTTATATTCGTATTTTCATTCACAACGTTGTACCGTCGTACGTATTTTGTGTTTAACTAACGTAGATACGGAACAATTAATTCGTCGATAAGCGATATTACAATATGTTAATTAAAATATACCCGTGTTCTTAGAACGTATAACTAAGACCTTATTTGCTCGGGTAATGCCCGATACTTAAATTTTAACGAAGTTGGCACAGTTCCGAAAATTAATTACTTATCTAATTATATTTGTATTCGAAACAACAATACGTTTCAATCGTTAAAACATTTCGACTATGGTGAACAAAACCGCCGGAGAAACAAAATAATTATATTATTTATGTAAACGTGTAATATACACCATTAATGGCAATCACCTCAAGGTTGTTGATTTCTAGTCTATTTATATAGAAATATAGACTACGAGTGCCTACACAATAAAGTAAAAACGTCAGTTTTCAATTAAAATGTAACCTATATTATGATTAAATGGTTAGTAAAACGGTATCTGTGTGACTATATTAATGAAAACCGAACGACGTTGTAAATATTCAATATGGGTTCACAATTGGAACCAAAGGTGTTTATTATTTGATCATAGACCGGTCATTTTATGCGAAATATAAATGAGAAAATGTTAGGACGAATTTTCTTCACGGTGATGTTCCGTGTAAACGGCGTTATTATTAATTACGTAAAACGCGGGGGTATCTTCGCTCGCCGATGTATCAAAATATTTACGAATTTCAAAAATATTATACGGTATTCGACGTGGGTGCGACGCATGAGAGAAAGAACTACGTCGGATGAAATCGGTTACGTTATATTTTCGGTATAAAATTATAGTCGTTCAGGGAACCGCTGCACGACGTCAACGGTACGATATAGACTCGGTTTTCTATTACGGATTTGGACCGTAAGAAATTAGAAATGAACGGGTCGCGTATTATCGTTATTCGATTTGCGTGTACGAAAAGTAACTCAAAATTCGAATTCGTCGTTGTTTTTCGTTCGTTTATAGGCGTCCGGAGTATTTTATATTTCCATAAACACGAACGGTGCGACTTCACCGTTGTTACGTGCTAGTATGAATACACACATAAAACAATTTAAAAGAAGAACGCGTTAAAAATATCGTTGGAAACAAAATTCGGTATATAATATTATCGCGACGATAAGTCGTCGTTTCACTGTGAACATATTGACGACGTAACACGGCCGTCATGCGTACGGTTTCGTCGTGAAATAATTTTATATTTTTCTATATCATCGAACAGTTTTTCTGTTGTTGGAAAGATGGTTTCGATAACGTATAAAGGGACCGAAAATCGTAGGACAATAATAACGCCAATCGTTTGCGTCGTACTTCCGTGTAAGAACAATGATACGGCCGTCCAATGTTATAAAATCGACGGATAAGAGTTGCCGACACAGCGCAGTCATGATAATGTCGTGCGTGATAAGCGAGACCGTTCGTAGAATAGTGAAACTACTGTCGCAACCGTAACCGCACTACGGTCACCGTCGATACTACCGCCACCGTTATCGTTGCGCCGCCGTCACAGCCGCCTCCATCACTGTTTACTGTCTACACTACCACCGTCGTTACCGCCGACACTACCGCCACTATTAACAATTTGGCGTCGTAAAGAATGAGTATGATGACTACGGTTTTTTGTTGTCTATGCCGTCGTAGGTTCTTTCGCTCCGTAACGCGTCTCGTGTTCTAATCGCCACCATTTCATTGTTTTCCGTGCGTTGTCCGTCTGAATCGTCGTCGTCGTCGTCGTCGTCGTCGTCGTCGTTGTCGTCGTTGTCGTTGTCGTCGTCGTCGTCGTCGTCGTTGTCGTCGTCGTCGTGTGACTCCGCGTTCGGTCACGCCATCGTTGTTGAACGATAAAACCGTACGCCGCTGGCTCGAAAAAAAAAGACATTATTTCCGAAATGCACAACGGGATTGACGGACCACTGTAGGTTCACGCTATTGTCATGTGAGTATAGTGCTTTGTTCTCCGTTCTGGTTGTAGTTTGTTTGGTTTGGCCGTCTGGCCGATCGATGGTCGACTTGGACAGCCCAAGACCTGTCAACAACATGACTGATCGCTACGTAGTGCCGCAACCGTGTCATAAGAGCATGTACTTAATATACTTTACGTACGTATTATTATGTATTACTCGTGTTGCGCACAGTCGGGCGATGTACAATATATGAAAAAACAAAAACCACATTGTTATGCCTTGTGATTATTATTTTTAGTGTTAAGTGCATTTGTTATTTTCCATGTACACACTATACGCTAAATGTGAAATGTTCACTCTAATATTGGGAAATTAATTTTGGTTTAACGATTTAATGTTGTAACGTCTCGTATGTGTGTCATTAAAGCGACTCATTTTATTACTGATAGTATTTGTGGTACTGTCGGTCATATTGATGGAATGACATTATTGAACAATTACGCTGATGTGACCATTGAACTGTTAATATTTGTTTACTGATTGTATAAAGTGTGTGAGACTGGACACCAATAATTATTTGGTATTGATTTTGATGTAATGGACGAGGCAATGAATACGCTTCGTTATTACTTTTAACATAATAATGACCATAACATTTACTATACATAGTTTATTTCTTATATGAAATTCAAAATTTTTTATGAAATATAGTTTGTAAAGGTCATTTATTTGTATTATAAAATACGGCACTAAATGAATTAACGAATATTCATTATAAATAACAGAAGTTTATTCGTTGCTTGTTCGTTATTCGTTTAATTATTATTTGGTTGATATATACTGATAAGTATTTCAAACAATTTTCGCTTTTACTAAAAATTGAATTGAAATGTTCTGTGCTATTTTATTGTTTACTACTAAAATCTACGTCTGAGGAGAGTAGTAGTAGGCATTACTTCAATACATAAGTATTTTGTAAAAATTTGTTTTTTTTCGAGGCAATTATAAATACATTGGTCAGGATAAGTACTCTATAGTCAAACAATAAATTATTAAAACTATGAAATTGTAATATTGACCAAATAACATGACAAATGGCATAGTAAAGTGCATTAAGGTACTTTGCCTAGTTATACTATTTTTAATATTTTTGTGATATTGGGGTCTTTAATAAGATAATCGTTTAAATACGTATGTATTTTTAAAGACTGTTCACTAATAATATCAATTAAAATTATATAAAATACCGACCTAAGTACTAAAGAGTTGTATTCTAAGTTCAAATAAATATGCTAGTATGTTTTAATGTTTAACAAGTGGATAGGTTATAGGTATGTACAATTTTTTTTTTTTTATATAAGAATTCTTTTTTCACATTTTGTAGGCATATATTTATTTTTTATTTATCTATTCATTATTTTTATTCTTAGGGAAATATTAATAAATATTATGGATTGTTAAATCAGTACAAAATATAAAAGTGATCAATGAATTACTTTTTAATACTTTAAACATGTTTATTATTTTAACACAGATATATTGCATATTTAAATAATTTATTTTATGTTCAGTTTTTAACATATATTAATTTGAATAAGTTATTTGATTGTATATATATGATATATATGATTTTAAAAAATCTATCTATAATTTATTTGCATTCCTTAGTGGAAAATTATAATGTTTTATAAAAATATGGTCATAATTATAGGTCCATATATTTTTTAATAGAATAATATTTTAATTTATTCTCCGTTTCTATTGATATTTGTAAATTATCAGTTTTGTTTTTATTATTAGCTGAAACTTTTTTATGGAAATATAGTTGAAATATTAAATGTTTTTTTAACAAATAATCACAGTTATTAAATTTAGAATTTGTTAAAATAATTTTTTTTTATAAAATATACGTTAAAGTTGGATTTTTTTCTGTTATTCTAGTTGTAATTATCTGAATTGGTTGGGGTTAAGTTACCATTATTTTATTATGTTAATAATATTTTGTAAATTATTGTATAAAAATGTGTGGATTATTGTATTTCGTATTAAACACTCGTTTAGTTCTCCTTTACATTTACTATATTTAATATTTTACCGTTTTGATTCTTTGATTATTTTTCCTAACACGTTGTTTTTTCAATTAAATATCACTTTAGAGTATTTTTAAAATATTGAATACATCGTTATTAAATGTTTAAAATCCTAGTTATTATATGAAGAAAATTTAGAAGTATAAATCAAATATAAAAAATATTTGTTGATAAATACATTTAACTTTCTCATTAATTACTGTTACGCTGATTTTAATTTTATTTAATATATTTATTGAAGTAATTACAGAAATATATTTTTGGTTTGATATTTGATCAGTAAAATGGAATTGTAACGAGTAGTAAGGTAATAGTATAATATTTTATATTATACGTATATTTTTTAATTTAGTTAGATGGTTATTTCATAATTCATGTTACTTGTTGGTGATATTTAAATTTTATTTTAAAATAATATAATGAACATGTTTGTTAGAGACAATTACAATTTCTACTTCAATAAATAAATAATTTTCATAATTTTGTTTTGGGCATTGTATTTTTAAATATTGTGTATTGTTAATTATATTATGTACCTAGTATATATATATATATGTATTATTTTTATAATTCTCCATGTGAGGTCAAATTTTTAAAGTAAAATTATGAGTAGAACTATTACTATTTTCTTAGAATTTATTTATAAATTTGGTAAGATTTGTATATATTTTATAAACATATAAATATGTATAGAATTTATGCCATGATATTGCCAAAATATGCTCTAGAAAATAGGATAGAAAGTAGTTTTAACGATAAATGCTGCAGTTGGCAATATTTACTGTATTTGTTAATTTTGAATCTGATAATTGAACAAATAGTCTCAATGTCTATTTTTGACATATATTATATATATATATATTACAAATAACTAATTAAATGCATAAAAAAAACGGTATTAAAAATATAAATAATAAAAGATATATATATATATATAAATAAATATTTACAAAATACACTTGTATATCTATGTAGAATTATTAAATCCATTCACACATTTAGTGTTTTCTGTCTATATTTTTCAGTCTATAAAAATGTACAAATACATATAAAAATCTGTCCTATTAATTATTGTAAACTAATAAGAATATTTATCAAATTTTTTTTAATTTTTCATAAAAATTAAATTTTATTAAAGCTTTTTAATAGTGGAATAAAATAATTTGATGTAACCTTGAAACTATAAATAAGTTACCTGCCAAAATCAATTCATTATGGAACAGTTAACATTGAATTTATAAGAAATGAAAATACTCCTTAAAGAGAATAATGTAATTATTATCAACATTTTTACCACATGTTTTTAATAAACAAACTGTTTTGCTCCGTGATGTGCTTAATTCACTGATTCTGGATAGTATGGTTATGTACAAGGTCGGGTTAAAGTTAATGCACTATTTAAACTATCATAAACTTATTTATTTATTTAAAAACTTAATTTTCTTTAATGGATAATATATTCTATTAAAAATTCGCTTGGCCACTGTTTTTATATTATGTGATTGGTGAGATCGTTGGACATTCTTATCGCATTCGGGGTCGTAAATCCCAAAACGCGATAACGAATGCCCGACGACCGTACACCGTTCACCTTAAAACATCATTTTCGACATTAAGTAATAATATAAAGAAAATACATAACTACAGAAGTATAACATTCACTTTGTAAATCATATGTGCAAACAATTATTTAAAATTCAAATACGTAATAACTATAAATTATAATCTGATATAATTACATTCTGAAATATAACACAGAAAAATGAACAAACAAATTTTGTTTTTTACATAGTTACTAAGAAAATTATACAATAACTCGTGAAAATAAATAGGCAATAAATAAAGAAGTAAATCGTTATGACGTTAAAAGTTTACAATAAATTATATTTATATAGAATTATTTATAGTTTCGTACGTTCCCATCAAATGGTTATGGACATAATTGGCGCACACAATAACTTCCCCGTTTTTTGCTTTTACGACAGCTGATCGAATTACTCCGTCGTTGCCAATCCGTACGTCCACCACTCTCCTAATTTTCCATTATAATGGAGGCATTTTTTTGTCTCGAATAAAAACTCGCGCCAATATATACTCTAGGACCCTTTTTATTTGGTCCATTTCGCTCGTTCTTACACTTATGCTAGGTATTCGTAACTCCAACGTTTCCAAAGTAATTAAACAATTTAACTGTAGAAAATTGTTGTACCCGCTTCCACTAATCCAACTTATTGTTAGGAATGGTAGTTTCATCTCTTTCAGGTAACGCCATAAAAGTCTCCGATTAGGGAATGTGCGGGTATTAGAATAAGTCAAATGGATCAAAGTATATATTTGTTAAGGGTCGGAAATTAAGACATGCTTCTACCGAGTGAGTATAGTACCAAGTTCTACATACGTTAAATATAATTCCCCGAAAACCCGAAATAACAAACTTTTTATTGACTTAATCGCCGACTACCACAATCCTCTGTAGAGAGGTGAACGTGCTGGAATAAATCGCCATTCAACGCCTTTCTTTGTCAATTGTTCGTTTTATAGTTTTATAGTTCGTTTTAATAGTTTTTATGTTCGTTGGATTGAAATAGTTCGTAGATATCTTTAGGATATCGATTCGCCCCCATGAAATTCGTTGCGTTGTCCGAGTATATATATACATACCGAGTATATATAGTATATTAATATACTGTATGTTTTGTCTTGTACTTTTAAAGGACCAATAGTTGCGTTAGAATTTTTCTTTACTAAAAAATCACGAAATCGTGATACGTATTATTTTATTTAAAGAGGAATATTCGTTGAACAATGGAAAGTCGTTTGTAATCGCCCATGTAGGTAATTGTGTCGATTTGGCCTCTGGGTTGTTATTAATTGAATCCTGTGTGTCATATTTTTCTGTCAATGGCCATTCTTTTTCAACTATCTAGGACCTGGCAATCATAAAGCCATATCTATCAGCTGTGATGCGTGCGTTACAACCTCACGATATTATATCTGCTGGATTATTCTCAGAACGAACATGAAACCATTCATTTATGTTGGTTGTATCCTGGATCTCTCCAACACAATGGGCGACCAAAGTTTTCCAATTCGTAGATGGTGATGCTACGATGCTAACAGTATTTTCGAATCTGACCAGAAATGGTTTTTCGCGATATTTAAATTTAATTTTGGAACCAGATTATTGGTCATTCTTGTTAATAAAAGTGTGGCACATAATTTTAGTTTGGAAGTGATATGGTTTTTTACAATGTGACTTTCGATTTTGCGCAAATTAAATTTGTAGTAATCACCGCGGTCGTTCTTACAACGTAAATATATACACGCACCATAACATTTTATACTTGCGTCCGGGAACCCGTGAATTTCTATATTAATTATTTTTTGATTACATACAATTTTTCGCAGTACTGTGAGTGTGTTTAACGATTTTAAACTTTTACGGTAATTTAGCCAATCGTTACGTATATTTTTCGGTAATGGGTCGTCCCAGCCCAGACGAATTTGCCACAGATTTTGTATTATTAATTTCGTTTTTACAATAATTAGTACAATCAAACCTAATAGATCAAAAATCGCCGCTGTTTCTGCCAAAATTGTTCTTTTATTAGTAGTTGCATTGAAATCATATTCCTTTATCTTATAATGCAACATGTCATTTCTGGCGTTCTAATGTAAACCAAGTATTTTTGTTTTGTAATTAAACTCTTTAGAGCTTTCTTTTTCCGATAGGTCTTTGATTATACACGGTTCATTTGATAGCCATTTTCGTAGACTCATACCCACTTTTTTCATAACACATATTAGTGCATTGCTTAGTTGTATTGTTTGTTTTATGCTTTTGGCGCCATCAAAATAATCATTCATATAGAAGTCTCGATTAATTGATTTACATGCATTAGGAAATAATTCTACTTCTTTTTCTCTTAATTTTTTTAAGCATCTTGCAGCTAAGAAGAAGCCGGTACAATACCATACGTTAACGTAACTAATCAGTAAATTTATATAAGCAACGTAGGGTCCGCCCGCCATAATATTCGCTGCATGTTTTCATAATACTAATACTTACCGGTACATTTTTGGGATATCGATCGTCATTACAAATTTATAGGTTCTGAATCACGATAAAGTATATATTAATTCATCTTGAATTATTGGACCTTTTAATAACGTGTTGTTCAAACTATACCCGGATTCCGTCATACACGAGACATCGAATACGACTTGGAACCTGTTGTAACATTATTTTTGTTCCTTACGGCGTGGTATGGTAGATAGCACGTTTTTCCTGGAATTTTTATTAATTATTTTCCACCAGCTCCATGTGCTCTAGAGCACATTTTCACATATTTTCTATGGTATGTTCATCCCAGATTCTTCTAAACGTCAGAACCATTTTTTCTAAATTGTCTTCCATACTTATTTCCGCTGCGTGATATCTATAACTTCTTGCATTTTCTTTGTCGATATTTTCCGACATCACTGGTCCTGAAACTACCCAACCCAATTGTGTTTCTTGAAATATAGGACCATTTGCTGTTGGTTTCATTTTACCCGCACATAGTATTTCAAAAAAATTACATGCGCCTAGTAACAAATCAACTTTTCATGGACGTTTGAATGACGTGTCGGCTAGTTTGATTTCAGCTGGTATAACGCAAACATTTTCTGCCTTTTTCGACGGTAATATATTCGTAATATTTACAACTACTAGACATGGAACGGTTAAAGCAAAATTATTAAGACGTGTGATAATTGTTACTGTGACCGCTGACCTTAACGTTTGTTCCGTACCAATTCCTAATATCGTGTTGTATACGCGTTGCTTTTTTAATTTTTATATTTGCGCCATGCTTTCGGTTATGAAATTATACTGAGACGCAGAATCTAATAACACGCGACTGATCGTCGACATTCCGTATTCATTATGTATATTTACTTCTGCAGTTGATAATAGCAATTGATCGTACGATTGCTTGCTGACGTACGCACCGATAATAAGCGTTTTCTTTAGTACTTGTTTTTGTTTCGTCGAATCAGCGTTATCCTTTTCCTCTTCGGGTTTTCTTATTTCCGCGTGACTATTTAAGTGGAACGTATTGTGTGGTTCAAACACCGAAAACAGTTTTTTTTGTTGCATTGTTTTGCGACGTGTGGCTGTAGACACAATTTACACAACTTTAAATACAGTATCTTTTTTATTCTTTCTGGTACTGCCAGTGCCATTAAAGTTGGACAGTTATATACCGTGTGTGGTAATTGACAAATAAAACACTTTATATTCGAATTGGCTACAACGAATGTCAAACGTTCTTGCGTTTTTTAATTTTTAATTTTTTTATTACTTAATATCCTAGGGTTTCTAGCGTTCGTATATGACCTGTATCTTTTAACTGTCTCAATTTATTCGAATATTTTACTATCATTACTTCGAGATCGAAAATTGATTTCACATGAGCCTGGACTATTACTTTTTTGTTATTATATCTAGACACAAATGCGTTCCATGCTATACTATAATTGTGGTTGTAGTCTCCAAACATCTAATACAATTTAGCGCGTTTTTTGAAAATGTCGAACTCAATTAAAAAAAATTTTTAACTTGAAATAAGTTTTGATTATTATGGATTAGAGCTTCAAATATGTACTGAAATGGGCCATTCGTGATACTCCGGAAAATGTATATACACTTAACGCGATCAATTTTACGGCTGGTACCATTCGATTTAACATCGGTGTCTGTATGTTTGCGTTTGCACTTCCACTATTGAGTGTATCTCTCATCTCTCCCTTGCCCTTTATGTATTTCTTTCTAAATATACGTTACTGCCTTTTCCACCGACTTGTGTGTCGATCAACCTTTTCGCTGTAGTTATTGCTCCAAAAAATGACCCTTCAAATACTTCTTATTCAAATATTTTGATCATTTATATCTACGCTTTCAATCAATTCTATTGCCGATTGAATTTCTTCATATTCGTTCCATATTTCTTGTACTTTTTCTCTTCTTACTTCTATTCCGTGAATATCAATATTTTCGGTTTTTAGTATTTTCCAAAACTGACGTTTTCAGTTGCCTTCGTCTCGCGATTAGGTTTTGTGCATGCAAGGAATAATGTTATAAAATATAGGAAATTAGAAAACTTTTGCCTAAATATGCTCGAATCGCAATCATCCGCAACCGTTTCTTACACATATATATACTAACGTCGCTGATATAGACCGCTTTGACTATAATAATTTTTTCTTTTGTTAGCGAGACGCCTATAGTCATGACCTATAACTCACCAACTATCCGTCGCCGAAGGACGGACCATGTTTTGCACCGTAATATGTTTAATTCGCTGATTCTTGATAGTATGATAGTATGATTAAACTTATGTACAAGGTCGGATTAAAGTTAAGCTACTGTTTAAACTATCATAAACTTTTTATTTTTCTTTGACAAATAATATATACATCTTATTGAAAACCTCTTCGCGACTGATTTCATATTACGTGGTTGGCGAGATTGTCGGACATCCTTATCGCATTCGAGGTCGTGTATCCTTGTCACTATCCCGAAACGTGATAATGAACGCCCGATTGCCGTATACAAACAGATTTACAATTATTATGAATATAAATTGTAATTTTTTTTTTTTGAAACTTGTATTACGAAGTAACTAAAATTGTCATATATATATATATATATATATATATATATATATACACACACATTTGGGCAAGCTGTTATCTATACGAATTGAATAGTAAATTTAAATTGGGGTACTGAGACAGTGTAAAATTAAGACCACATTGTATTACATATAAGTGTTATATTTATGCGGTAAACAATAAACAGTAAAATATAACAGCATTAATTATTTGAATAATTAATTTGCGTATATTATTGATTTCCTTTAGATGCACTATGATATAGATATGCTATTATTACTGGTCTCTATCACAAGATGGAATCCAGTCAGCAGCAACAACAAGACAAAAAACAATTATTGCAGCAACAACAATTGATATTACAAAAACAATTACAGCAGCAGCAACAACAAAAATTATTAAAACAACAGCAGCAACATCAACAGTTTCAATTGCAACAATCTCAACAACTACAACAGCAACAACAATTGAAGCAACAGCAGCTTTTATTACAACAAGCACAACCACAAAATCAGCAACAATTGTTACAACAAACACAATTACAAAGTCAGCAACAACAGCAGCAGCAGTTACGACAAACACAAACACAAACTCAGCAGCAGCAGCAGTTACAACAAACACAATCACAAACTCAGCAGCAGCAGCTATTACAACAAACACAATCACAAACTCAGCAGCAACAATTATTACAACAAACACAACCACAGGTTCGACGCAAGCAGAGTTTACTAACACAACAAATACTGCAACAAGAGCACTTGAAACAGCAGCAATTACTTTTAGAACGTCAACAAAAACAAGAGCAAGCGCTTTTAGAACTTTTACAACTACAAGATCATAATGGTGAAGAACACATTCAAAAAGAACTGTTGATTGCACAACAACGACCACAGCTCATTCAGCAACAGCAACAGCTACATTTACAACAACAACATCGACAACAGAAAGAGCAACAACAGGAATTACAAGCGCTTCAGCAGAAACATGCACAATCACAGCTTGTGCATCAACCACAGCTTGTGCATCAACCACAAGAATTGCAAACATCTCAGATTATACAACAATCTCAACTCGTAGATCAATCTCAGCACGTACAACAACTTAATTATGTACAACAGTCGCAAATCGTACAACAACCACAGCAGCAGCAGCAGCAGCAGCAGCAGCAGCAGCAGCAGCAGCAGCAGCAGCAGCAGCAGCAGCAACAGCAACAGCAGCAGCAGCAGCAACAGCAACAGCAGCAGCAACAGCAGCAGCAACAACAGCAGCAGCAGCAACAGCAGCAGCAGCAACAGCAGCAGCAGATTCAATAT
>JAIPRN010000751.1:0-67714 GCA_025469175.1 Geopemphigus sp. TES_GeoC_2020
ATACAACTACGTGACGAATAATAAATAAGCTCGATAAATGAAAGCACTCGACGGCTCATTTAGTTTAGCGTGACTCGAGCGATTTTCTTCAATGATAACACGATCTTAAACGTTTCCTTCGAACTTGTTTAACAAATTACAAAACAAATCGATCGCGTTAAAACGTTGTCGGTAAGGTAATTAATTATCAACGACAAATAACGAGTAGTATAGCGAACAGGTACCGAAAAGCCTGGCGACTTTGTTATTAAATAATTAATACAACGGCACAGCTTTTCGACTAAAACACACTAATAGTTTTACACTTTCGCGTGAACGTTTAGATTTTCTATCGTCGCCCCTCGTTTTTTTTTTCAAAATTAATTTTGAATTTTTAAACAATAACTTCCCCCAACAACTACATATACACATATATACACACGCACATTTGTTTGCTATCTCGGTTACTACGTGTACGATTCGATATTGCGTATTATCCGTTATCATATTTCGATTATGTTTCAAACTGGAGTCATACGAGCGGTTTGTTAGATCGTCGTTGTTGCATTTTATCGTTATTTGCGCTGCAACGACGGGCACACAACAAACGGCCGTCGGATTTACCGTCCGTCGGTTGCCGTTGTGGCGTAATCATTTGATACGTATTATCGATTCGGTCGTTGTTTCGACGTTACGCCGTTCGGGCGTATTACGCGTATTTGTTCCCCCTCCCCCTGAACAGTTTCACGCAAAACGGATAATTAATATTAAATTAATACAGAATTTACATACAGGTATTAATTACAGAAGTAAAAAAAAAAAACGTCCCCCCGTTTCACGGGATCTAAGCGACGAATTGTACAAAGACAAAGTAATAAGAAACATAAAATGACCAACGGACACGAACGGTTACGATTGTCGTATTTGACAATTTCCCAAACTTTCAGTGGTCCGCGCGCAAACTGTTATCAAGATTTTAAAACGAACCTCGCGTTCGCCGTTTATATAATAGGGTTGAACATCCCGCCATTTCCGTCGTACGCGATTTCACTTTCGTAGTTACATTTAACAGCCGGCGTACTACGCACAAAGAACGGTGTCTAAAACCGTCCATTTCGTTATACGACAAAAAGACCACCGACCATATTTTATATGTTAAATACGTCGTACTTTTGTTCAACATCGACGTTCGTGTGGACTAAGCTTATTACAGCAGCCGCAACTTCCGCGTTTCCAACGTTCGGGCCATCCCGACCATAATTGTTCGATGTTTACCGTTAATTATTTCGTCACTACGATACTACAGGCGTCCACACGTTTCCTCTTGGCAGTTCATTGAAAGTTCGAAACGAGACTTGTACTACGGAAGAATTGATTACGGATGTACGGGCCGTCTACTATGTACCTTATACTGTGTAGACACTACTAGCTAACTGCTGCACGCGCCGAAAATAATCGGGGAAATGTGTACGGAATATCCGATAGTATAAGCATTTTCGAATAACGCGTTTATATATGTACGTTCATTTTCAAATGATTCGTGCGAACGGGAACGTGCCCGATGTTTCATTTTGGAGGAGGTTTTAACTTTTAAACTTCAGTATCACACTTGAAATAATAATGTATAGATAAGTGTAGTAAAATTAAAAACAATATAAAATAAGTCACGTTTCGGGAAACAAATAGTCTTAATATTATATTCTTCGTGCTTGTACAGTTTAAAAAAAATAATAAACAATTTATAAAATAAAAATCCACGCTTCTCGACGATAATGACGTACACCTTGAGAAAACTATACCTGGGGTCTACTGGTATGGCATTATGAATCTAGAGTATCACTAAACAGTCGATTTTCCTTTAGTTTGTTTTACTTCGAATATGTTTTAACGCGGCGTAGACTTGAGAACGTTCGTTGTGCTGTTGCAGTTAACACTGGAAAAGTTACCAAAATGTCCAACATTTTTTTTCGTGTTTGGATAAAATATACCGTGGCGTTCGGAGAAAAATTGTAACGCGTTTAGCGGTCTCTTATTTTTATAATTTTTTAACCATTTAGTTTTCCGAGACAAAAGCTCATCTTGTAACGTGCCGCCATCATCGGGTAAAAAACAGATCTAACAAAATCGAAAACATTCTTCGGACGGACCTTTAGAAGAATTTGAGATGCGATTTGTACTCATGGTTTTTGAGGAAGTGTAATATCTTCATCGCGATTTGCGAAATACGTTCAGCGATACGATCCGAAAATGGTATGAACGTAGAACTTTGATAACATTCTGAAGGAAAAGTTGATGTAACGTTATTCCGATTATTTTTTGGTGTATTAACGTTAATTTCGAATTCCCTTCAACGAGAACGGATAACGTGAATTCCTTTTATACAGAATAAAAGCGTATTTATGTGTACATTATATTTTATGCGTTCTTTATCCATAATGTATTTTTTTTTTTTTTTAGAAAAATCGAAATAATAATTATACAGTCAGTGGCGTAACTTGTAAATTTAGGCCCGAATGCGAAAGTTCTACCGCTACTAAAAATTGTTCGAAGAAGAAAAAATATTTAATATTTATTAAATACAAAGTTGAACCTAATACTCTATTATTATAATTATTTATAATAAAAACAAACAGTCAATAAGTATTCAATATCTATGAACGTTTGAAATTTATTTTTCAAATACTCGTGTTCTTAACGAACGAATTATCGATACTCGCGTATATAATTTCGTGATTTTGATTAATTTCTATATATATATATATATATATAACTTGAATAACGTTCTTTTGAATTTTTTATTTGTCAAATAATGAATGTAATACCTGACGTGTTAATATTGTTTGCTGTAGTTTTTCTATTAATAGTAGAACTAAATTGAACAAATGAGTTTGGGGGATATGACACCTGACGATAATTTTCGACTAGTCTTAATTTTGAAAAAACACGTTCGGAACCGATTCTGTGAAAATACTATGGCTTGGGCGTGACCCTAAAAGTTATCGTTGTTGCTGTTATCGTTCATCATTGAACGAACAAATATTACGATGATAAAACAATGTTCACACATACCTAATGTAATAGGCGAAATAAAAATAAAACTAGAATATATATATATATATTGTATCAAATTCGAGATAAAAGGATTTAAACACCGGGCCTCGAAACGTATAGGCCCGAGATCGACCCTCTGATCCCTCGTGGTTACGCCATTTTGTTCTGTACAGAATTCGATTGAACGTCGAGAATTTTGTATCGAAGTAACAGTTTCCTGGTTTTTATTTATTGACCGGGTATTATCGCGAGCGATTTTGGATTTTAAGTAATTTTTAAAAAAGCAATCGGACAATTTTCGCCTCATGGCGTTAAAATAGTTTGTCATCACGCCACTGGTGCAAATAATGGACGTCGAAACGACAAGGCGATTATTTCATATAGGCATACTACACCACGTGTTGGAACAATTGGAGGTACGTGCGTTACAAAGTACGTCTATTTTAGCATCGAGTGGTGCACCACGTATGGCGCATATGTACTTAAAAAAATCGTGTGATTCGTTAGTTTAAACGATCATATTATTTATACCTTATCACGAGTGATAAGTACTCGAATAATATTAATATTATGAATACACGTATTGATAAATAATAATCACTAATTTCCCCACACGTCTGTTTGCTATCGGCTGATTAGGTTTATACGTCCAACCGATAAGGTACACTATTGTTCATTATTTTGATTAGGCGAGCGTAATAATTCTGCCTATTAAAGATACGTGTTGCGAAAACGAAAATTGGTAAATTCGAATATGTCGAATAATCGGGTAATTGACGGAAACTAAATTTCGTCGGACGCTGGGCACAATCGCTAGGCAATAAAATAAAACCAAACAACGAAAAATCAAAAACAAAACAACTAGAGAAGTAATACTACGCCAAGGTGACAACGTCTCAGAATGATAACGGGACGGTGGTAATCGAGATATAACAAGCACGTGTGCCCGCGGTTGTCGAGTACCCGACAATATACGCGAGTATCAATCAGAAATTTCGTAAATTCGTTTCATTCTCGAGTGCGTGCGGCGTGTGCCACTTTTATTTTGTAAAAATATACGCGAACGTTATTGATACAATAACACTTACCGACTATATCAATTGCCTTGTCCAAATGTACGGGTTGATCGAGAAGATTCGCCGAGTCAACGATTTCTGAAACGGCCGTAATGATTTTTATATAACTTACGAATATACTGTGTTAAACGTGAAACGAACGCTGTGGCTGTTAATCGTGAATGGCATTTACCTTTTAAATTATTTTTTCCCATTTTCGAATAAAATAACTAGTAAAATTTTGTTAAAAAAAAAAAAAAAATAACGAACGGTTATAACGAACCAGCGTCAATGAGACTATTTCTTGTAATGTTCGGACGTTCGATGTACAACGATTTAGATTTGAATTATTAGTCGTTAAGTGGGAGAAACGTGGCGTAGAAAGAACGGTTTTATCATTCTTTTTTTTTTTTAACGAGCACCGTCCACAATAACGTACATTGAGCATAGGAAGAGACAGTTACCACATGTTTCGTTCCTAAATACAAAAACACAGGATATTATATTCTTCTACGGTACTACATAACCTAATCTCTATACTTCACCGTATTATATTTGTAACATGTTTCAAGGTTTTTTAATCTAAAAGACCAATCTTATGTTACTATTATTTGCTTTTAGCCAAACGGTGCTACGACTATACTATATTACACAACTACTAATTACATATTATCAAGCGCATCTTCTATATTTTTATACAGCGTCCATTAAAAATAAAATAGATCGTCGGCGCGTGGTATTCGTAAAACGTCGAAATGTTTTTTACGTAATAAATTCGATTCCAATCATCATTCGATCAAGTAGGACACTATTTTAAGCGAACCACCGACCGAATGGGTTATGGCGTTCAGTGGTTGTTGTTCTTCAAAGGCTAGAATCGTCGGAGGTACCTGTAGTCAATTATCACAATTTATGTTTTGAATTCGGTATCGTTACGTGTACCTACGTCTGAATTCAATCGCCGGTCATACACGCACGTCATCAAAACGATTTTAAGAGAACTACGGGATATCCCATCTATATTGTATGTACGCAGTTTGTTTCCATAAATGTATTATATTTCGAAGTTCTTACGGCCCGAATATCGTATAAAATCTCGATTCGCGTTTAAATAATCGAATGTTCACCATCCGAGTATATTAAAAGTTAATAATTCGCGATAGTTCAAATTTTCGACGTCGCGATTTTTTTTCACTTTTCCTTCGTCGTACACTTACACCGAAATATGTAAGTATGTAATGTGTCGAATTATAATGAATCAAAACTGAAACCTACAAACGAAATACCATTTTTCGGGTTATACAACGAAAACACAGAGCCGAATCGAAGGGATTAAAGAAAGATATAGTCAAATTTGATTTGTAATTAATTTTACTTAATATGTACATTGTTTTGTATTTCATTTCGTATTACACGGTTGCGGAATTTTTAATGTACGAAAGGGGGGGGAGAGAGGATGAAGATATTATTATTATCTATAAAACAAATCGACGTTTAACAAGGATATCGTTTTGTCTACAAATATTTGTTCGCAATACGCGTGCAATAATCGTAAGCGTAGAGCTACTATATCGAGTTCGACGAAGATTCGATGATTTGCGACAGTGACGAGAGATTTAAATTTTGTTTCAATAATCTGTCGTTCATTTTCCATTGTTATTCAATGACCTAGTATCGCGTACTTTGGTCGTAGTACATTTTGTATATTGATTTCACTAGTCGACGAATAACAATTTGAACGTATTTGGCTATATAATTCCCATTCTGTGCTTAAGCATAAATAAGTCGTGGATCCAAAACGTATTTACAACAGAGGGAACTATAGTAGTAGACATTTCGGTTGATAATAGGTGTGTAACGCGACAATTGACTACAAAAAAAAAAAATACGTCTAGACATTATGGCCGTTTTTGCATTAATAATTACAAAGGTCGTCAATTATATATTATCCCCAGTATATCAATATTACAATTACAAAAAGTGTTAAAAATATTATAAAAGTAAAAAAGGAAATGAACTTTAACGCGAAATATTTTCTTCCGTTTAATATTACCATTAATATTTACAGTAAAATAATAATAATAAAATCGCGTTTATGTCTACGTGTGTGTGAGTGTGTTGGGAGAGGAAGAGACCTAACGCTCCTTGCTTTCTCCCCCCTGGATCCGTTGCTGGCCTAGACAGATCGAATTATCGATTTATATGGACGGTAACCCGAATCGAATAAGCGTCATCGCTGGGTGACTGACTTCATTCCGTATTTTTTTTGATCTTTTTTTTTTGTCAGGAAATATTACTACAAATTGAAAATGTATATATATATATATATATATATATATAGAGAGAGAGAGAGAGAGAGAAAGATGGCAAGTTTATTGAATTTAAAGAACAAGCTTAGAGGGTGTAATTTTATCACTGAGATATCGATATCTACAGTTTGTGTCGTATTATGTAGCTTCGTGTTATCCATTTTCGTTACTTTCATTTATTTCAGGATCGTGTAATTCTTGTACGTAATAAACGATATTCGGTCAATTTTTGCGGTATACATCGCGTTTATTTTATTTCGTTGTTTTTTAAAAAAAAAATTCGTTGTCGTTACGCAAGTTTAAGTATTTTAAAATACCCTTAGGCCGTCGCCAACGACCATACCACGTTGAATACACCAGTTCCCGTCCGATCACTGAAGTTAAGCAACGTCGGGCGCAGTTAGTACTTGGATGGGTGACCGCTTGGGAACACTGCGTGTCGTTGGCTTATTTTTTTTTGTTTTTCCGCGCCGATCGATTGTTTTCGACGCCAATTTTTTTTTTCCGTCCCCGTGTTCTTGGCAAAAAAGAATCCGATAACCGAAAATAACGACGCGCGTTTATTTGTTTCATTTTCGCGGTCGATAGAGGAACGTGGCGACGGTACCGAGAATATTTGTCCAACTTCGGACATGGTCGACGACGATAATATGGTTATTGAATACGAGGAGTTGAGCTAATATTATTAAACGAACGGCGAGATATTTACGTTTCGTTAAGAGCGAACGTTTTTCGTAATCCGAAAACGTCCCTCCTGGAACGATAAAAGAAAAAATGGTAAATTTCGTCTCAAATTATCTAACGGGGCTGTACGGCGGAATAACGTGCCACACGCTCGTTCGGTTAAAACTGAGCGATTCGATCGTACGTAAATGATAAATCGTTCTAACGTTCGACATATACACGCGCGTTCGGTCAAAACGGTACAGTTTTATCGATCGTTATTTTTTTGAACGACCGCGCGGTTAGCAAAAACTACGTACGTTTTATCACCGCCACGAAACGGTAATATCGAAAAACGAGCGCGCGCAACGACGCGACGAACCAAACGGGAATTCGAATCGGCCGTTTCGCGCGGCGCGACCGTTTGTCCACGCAAATCGTCGACTAGATGGCGTTCATTCATTCCACTGATGTATACGAACGCGTCGACCACGCGAAACTCTTGTCAATGGGTAACACCGTCCGACCGTTATCTTCGTTAACAATTTCCGGATCCGTCGGCTGTGGCGTCGCGCGTCCGTTCCACCGCCCCGTGTGGGTGTTTTTCTTCTACCGAACGTCGCCGTTTCCTTCCCTAGCCATCCGTACGCCAGTTTCGAACGGGTAATGTTTCGTGCGCACGGTCGGTGTTCTATCCGCTGCGCGTAAAACTCCAAGGATCGTCGCCCGTCCAGCCGTAATCATGGTGATTCACGTTTTCTACGCGTATTCGTTTATATATATATATATAACTTAACCCGTTTTTATGTATTCGTATTAGCTGGCCATATTCAATCTGCAAAGCCTCCTGACGATTTTGTTGCTATCCGTATGCACGTGCACCTATCTAAGACAATTATTACCGAGCATCATCGACAGGAATAAAACCGGGTAAGACGAAACGCAGACGGGTGTAGTGTTGTAATTTGTTCGCGTTAAAATAATTGAAGTCGAAACATTCGGCAAAAAGTCCAATACGAATAACGTTCGAAATATTTCAATCCAAAGTACACAGTCTAATCACTAACGCCTTTCCGTATGTGTGTGTATATATCAAATTCCTCTTTTCGTTACAACTTGTACCTCTTATTAAGACGATATAGCTAAACAACGTTACGACAAATTTCACTCCCGCCTCCAACAACGTACCAACCCTTAATTTTAAACCTCTTTTCTAAATCACTTTTTGGTAATTCTACTCGAAGGCTAAAACGACAATGGCCGAAGGATTTATTTATAATAATTTATAACGTATTTAAATAAAACACGCCGAAGCGCTGTCAATAGGTAACATCTTCAATTCATGCCTCTTATGTACACTCTACCCATCATCTTATTGTAACTATACGTAACAGATTGTTGATTTTTCTAAATAAGTTGGAATATTTGAACGCGTATAACAGGATATTAATCGCGAAAAATTGGTTTAATTTTTTTTCTCGTAAACTTTGAAAATGATCTGTATGAAAGAATGAGTTTAAATCCATCAAAGTAGTTTTATGTTCTGTTCCTTTCGTGAACGTTGATAACTTTTACATTTTATCCGAGTTGTTAATCAAATTGTTGACATTTTCGTATGCAATCAGATTTTTACTACGGATCAAATTTAGGTTTTTTTTTCGTTATAATTTTTAATGATATTATTGTCAACAATATTGACGACATAGAAGCTTGTTTTCTAAAGGTGTCTGTATACGACAATAATGAACGCTCCTACTGGTGTATTATTTTATAAGTTCGTGAATACAGCGTATACATTTATAGTGATTTGTAGCCGTTACTTTGCAACAAATTCTACGTGTTCTTATAATTATAAAACTTTTATACCATATTTAAATATATTATATGAAATATTTTAAATTGATTTACGAATTAATAAATAATATATATTTTTTTTTCAGGCCATTGGGAACATTTTGGAAGTTGGCAAGAATTGGTGAACGTAAAAGTCCATATGTATCATTTTTCTGTCTTGTAATGGCTCTCAGCATTTTATTTTGGACATAAGATTGTTATTTATATATTTATAAATTATTCGAAACATTTGTTATTATATTCCTACAAAATAAGTACATTGTATTATAGTTACCAATTACAATTTTCATTTCAAAATCATTTAGTAAAAAATATCGATTAAATATTTTTAAATCAATATGTTATTTAATAAAACTAAAAATATCATTACAATTTGCTCACATAATAATTATGTTAAAATTTTTCTTCTTTTTTCACTATAAATATTAAGAAATCTGTTTTGTAAAAAATATATTTTCTTTAATATAATTAAAATTTTCGATAGCTTAGTGTGCTTAAGTGTGACGGTATTATATATTTATTTAATTGCGTTAATTACAAAAAGAAAAAAACTGAATCGTTAAGAGCAATTTGTTAAATTTAAAGAAAATACGATCATTTATTTAAATATTTGAACAAAATTATTGACAATTTTTTGTTTATATTCTAAAAGTGGGAACTGTATAGTAAACAATGATTTTCCATTGAAATTAGTTATTTCATTAACTGATTGGCAATATTAACTAAGAATCAACGATGTAATTTTGTAGAAAAATTAAAAGCAAAATAAAATACAAACATCGAAAGAAAATAATAACTAGGAGGGACGGGTTCGATGACACTGTAGAACATAAATGCACAAAACCTAAGATTAATATATTGTTTGATTTATTTTAAAGTTACAAAAAAATAGGTACCACATATCTTAGCTATCATTCATTGGCTTTTGATTATAGTGACAACCGGTTGTTGTCAATACACTAGTTTGGACAGCGCTAAATAAATGTACTTTTCTGTTTATATTTATAACCAGGTTGGTTATATGTTAAAAATTGTTAAAATGTTTGTTACCTTTGAACGAATAAGGCTAATATACAATATGATACCGCTCGATGCACTAAAATGAACAGGGAAATTAAAATGAAAAAAAATTATATATCACAATATTGAATAGTCGATAAATAATTTCCAGCATCTATACGAACTAAGTATTTTTATTTTACTCTGTCAAAACCAAAATTGTTTCGTTGAATTTTATTGACACACTTCCTTTAACTATAAATTAAACTGATATCAAAATAATTGATAAATACCTTTTGGTATCCAAGTCATAATATAAGAATTTTTTTGGGTTGTATGGAATTAACGAATGTAATCGTGATTGTTCTCTACCAAATTAACCATCATTTTGCTTAAGAATTTTATTTTCTATTCGTGTTTTACTTATATTTTATACACTTTTACACTAAAATTGGGAGTAATCAATTTACACTATCGTCCCTTCACATCGCTATTGTTCAGTTGTTCAATGTTCTGTAATTGAATAATCGTGACGAAATATCCAAATTTTCGTATATTAATTTTATCGACTAACTAGTTTATTTTTAAATCAGAAAGGTTGGGTGAAAGTAGATAGATCAGGTTTATATTTGATTGTCTTTCATTTTAACTAAAACAAATACAAATATATTTTTGGTTTAATTTATTATTTTTTAGCATTACCTATTAGAGTTCAATAATTACGAAAGTCTAACAATATACAATTATAAAAAGAACGACGAAATACAACAATCGGATAATGAAACCGGATTCATAAACTAAATTATAATTTTTGTGGCTATTTCTGAGTAACTATATTATGGACGAATGTGTTAAGAGGAAATACAAATATATTGGGCGCAAGTAGGTACACATTTTTTGTTAGACTTATAGTAATTAGACCAATTGACTAAATGTTAATTATTATGACAATTTTTAACCTATCGTACATTTCGAATCAAATGTCGTTTTTAAAGCGCGCTAACATTGTTAATGCGTTTTATGGTGTTCGACAAGTACGTGTTTTTGTTCTTCGATATATCTAAAATAATATCGGCCACCTATTATTAATAGGTCCCACTAAATCTAACGCTGGGCTCAATAACGAGTCAATAAGTTAAGGTTAAAAGTCGAATTTAGCTTCTTTACTCGACATATACGTTCAATTTTTCGTCGACTGGACTCGTTATTTGTAATATCAACGCGAGATAAATTTCGATTTCACGTTGCCGTAATTGTCGAATTGATCGCGTCGAAATAGACGTTTATTTGTCCGTTTCTATAAATACGTCGGGAATTATTCCGAGAACATATACCACTACAATTTCTCCGTAATCGACAAATAATAATTTATTCACCGCGCTTGCTGTCGTCGGCAACAACTATGTCGGTCGGCGTGAGGAATTCGGTTCGTCCTATTCTAGCGAAATTGTGAACGAAGAAACGACTTTGGGTCGACGACGCAACGATGGTATGTATTTGTAATGTAATTCTGTTCGTATATCGTCGTTTTGTATTCGTGCGCCCGAAATAGAACGAACGGTATTTCGCCGAAACGTCGCCGTCGCGCTGATGGCGACGTCGTTGGGGGATGGATAACGTGTGCCGCCTTTCGCGACGACGTCGTTTCCGACGCGCGTACCGCCCGTTTGGTCCAGCGACGCGATCGAAATACTCTGGCGAAATCGATTCGTCGTCGACCGTGTCCCCCCCCCCCGGGGAGTATTTTTGTCCTTAATTCGAGATCTACGAAAATCCGAGCGTTCGACGGCGGGGAGGCCTGTTCCGACGTCGTTCGTACGTGGGCAAACGGATTCGGCCGATTCCGAGTAGCGGCGCTACGAATTCGGATTTCTTATCGCGCCGCTAGAGACTGGTCGGTGTAATAAAGGTCGCCCCGGTCGGGTGTGCAAACATCCGTTTTACCGCGCGCGTGAAAACGATTAGACGACGGCGGCCCCGCTTAATGATCCGAAACGAACGTGCCGGGATCGTTTGTCGGCGGAAAACCGCGAAAGGAAAACGGCCGGTTGGGTCGTCCGCCGTTGGTCACGGAATCGTCGTCGGGCTATTTAAAAACGCCAACGACGCTTTAAAAGGTCCGAACGTTCGCGCGCGTTAATAATCTCGCGACCCACTCGCCGCCGCCGCCGCCAAATTCCGTGGTCGCGGCCGGGCTGGTCCTTTTGCTCGGCCATCATCGGTCGACCTTGAGAGACGCGTCTGGCCGTATGACCGATAACGGCGGCGTTATCAGCGCGGAAATAGCTGCCGTCGTTATTTCGCGGACGGGCGGGATCGAATTACCATCGTTCGCTTTCGAAAACCGGACGGGACCGCGCAATTTGCCTCCGGTGGTCCGTTCGCCGTAGTTGTAACAACGGTCCATCGTTTGCTCTCTCCCTCACCCGTCGGTCGCGCCAATGTCCAGGATACGCGTACGTGTTTTCTCGGCGACGAGTCCATGGCGTCGTTGAATTCGTTGAACCTGCGAGGGGCCGAGTGCTCATTCTTGGAAGTCGCCTTGGTCGATGTCAGACGTTACGTCGATTTGGAAAACAAAAAGTTTGTATTACCGATTGCGCCGTCCCGGCTTGTTCGCCACATCGCGGTAACCGCCGTTGTCTGTCGTGTCCGTATTTCAGACAAGTTCTCGTTTTCCCGCCGTTCAGCGCACGCAATCGTTTTCTCGTACACACGTTGGTGCAAAATTTCTTCCACCAACTCAACACCATATCCATCGGTAGTAGTTTCGGAAGACGCATAGTCGTTCATCATTCTTCGCTTACACCAATGTAAGTTAAACGCCTAAGAGTATTGTATACGAATTTTGGATAAATTTTTTTTTTTTTTGGAAAAATTATGATATTGGATGTTGGTGGTCCACCATCGCCGTAGGTACTTTATAGAAATTAGTAATCGTCGTAACGAATCGGTGGGCGTTTATTAAAATTACTGCAACGTTTGTACTACTTTAATCGACCTAGCGGGTTTTTTGTTTTTTGTAACTTAATTTGTCGTTGACAATTTTCTCGAGGTTGGAAACATTTTGACCAACCATTCAGATACCATTTTGGTAGCTTGTTTCAAAATATGTGTAAATTACATCGGCAATTATTACCGTTTTTATTAATTTTTATTAACGTGATATATACATTTATTTATTTATAATTTTAAATTACATTGTATTTTGGTTAGTTTAAAATTGAAAACTTCTTCGTACAAACAGTTATTTGGATCAGTAACATTAAATATACCATAGTAGTAGCTCGATTGCTTTCAAGTAAAATGAAATTTAAATTCAATGTAAAACTAGCGTCATTTGTGTCTCGTTCATTTAATAATAAATAATACATAATCATTATCAATAACGATAATTAATAAATAATAACGCGGTGTTATTTAATTTTTCAATATAAACTCGTACGTTAATTTTAGCACTCGTAACTTGAGAACTTAATGTAATATGTATAGAGACATTTGTTTTTTTATGATTAGTAATTGTTTTTTGAATAATGAAATATTAAGTATATCTGGAAAGTTTGCTCATTCAATTATCCAAAAATTTAACTCGTGTCTATATATAGGGGAAATTGATTATTAAATTAGTATTAATAATTAAAATACCTAAAATTTGATCGGTAATTGTAAAAAATTATGAATAGTTCTATTATTAAAGAGTACTTTCATTATTGTTACAATACAGTGTACTATAATTTTAAAACTGATTAAATACATATTGATTATAGGTATGTTAAGGCGATGGTGAATTTTAGTGGCTTTGGTATATTATAATATATTATATATTTCATGTATTTTTTGTATTTGTTTCCAAATAGTAATCCTTGAAAAATATTAAATTTGCGTTTTTATTGTTTAGTACTGTTTTACAAATTACGAAGGTTTGAAATGTTCAATCCTTTGAATTATATTATAAACTCTATATAACTACCGCCACAAGTCAGACAAGATCAGTTTTGTGAAATGAAAATAATTTTAAACCTCCTATATTTCCTAGAATAAAAAAAACTAATAGCTAATATAATTATAAAAATTCGGCGGTAACGTTAATAATTTTTTTCAAATATATTTTATAGGTTTCACGGAACAGAATTGGAGAAATCCAATGAGGTTGTCAACAAAAATAATCTTAGTATGCAACGAGCATATAGAACACCTAGTGAAAGGAAAGCTCAAGACAAATTATTTCAGTCGCTTATGCCTAAAAAGAAAGTAGATAAAAGTTTAAGGTAACAACCAATTTATTAACGATTATACGTAACAAATATCCACGTTATTAAATTAAAAAATTTTTTTTTAGATCCACCCAGCGCAAAAGACCAGATATTCCTATTTATGTGCCTAAAGCGCTCAGAGGGTCAGCTATTAGTACTGTCCCTAATAGCTGTGCTACCAATAGTTCACCGAGTAAATCCAAATATAGTTCTATAATTCCAAATAATTCTAGTTGCAAACAAGGTTCAAAAGAAGGGAAAGGTTCTTTATCAGCATTGCATTTAAATAATCAACCTAAACATTGTATTTTATCGTCATTAAATTCATTTAAATTTATAGACTTAACAAGTGAAATGTTACCCGATAATATAAATAACGAATATAAAACGCCGCTTGATGAAATTTCATGTCAGATCCCAGGATTGTCTGGCAATTTTCCAGATTTCTTAAATACAAACGAACGTAATCCTGATTCGTCTTCATCAAATAAAACAGTTGATACAAAAATCTCTATTTCGGAGCCTCAGTCAATGGGAACTACATTAGACAACTGTGATAGTATTTCGACGATTTCAGATTTCTCGATTTGTTTGTCTGACAATAACAATAGTAATTCTACGTCGATTAACTCGTCAGATTTGACTCAAATTGAAAAACTCGGAACCGCGGCTGAAAATTTACCGGAATCTCGGGAAATTAGAAAATCAATTTTAAATGTCGACATTGCTGGAATAACTGTTGACGAAAAAATTACAAACGTGTCTAATAGCCAACGTGGTAAAGTGCATTTAGCAAATTCAAGCGTTGATAGTAATAGATCTGAAATGAAGTTCATAACGGAACATATTACCAATGGTCTTCGTTATTGTTTAGATGATAGTGTCAATAGTGAACCATTAATGGATGTGAAAAAGAAATATTTCAACGGAGAATTAGAATCGTCACAAAGTTCAAAATTGGTTGATAAATCTACAGAAACAATCGGAAATGATGAACAAGAAGTACAGAAGAAGAAGGTTTTAGACGTTGACGAATGTAGCTGGGAAGATTTGTATGATAAAGATGATGATTATATTCATCCATTACTTATGAAAGAAGTAAGTTATTATTTGTAAATTTTTATTTTTAGTTTTGTTTTGAGAGGTATGTATGTTGATTATTATTATCCTTACCTATGTTCTATTTTTTAACTTTAAAATTTAATTTACATAGCGCATTTGTAATTAACCAAAACAAAAATATTGTAAATATTTTTCAAAATTTCTGTAACATTGGACTGACGTATTATTGATATTTTCTTTGATCATAATTAGACATAATTATTTAACGTTCCGATAATTAGAAATGTAATTTAGTTCTATTCTAATGGTAACATTAAGAAAATATACTTTACTAAAATATTAAAACAACAACCTTTATGTTTCTTTTCGAGATGCATTATTTTATACCTTGTTAGTTTTATTTTAAATTTTGAATTCGATTCTAATTTGTTTTTTGTCTTTAGTGATTCTCATCTTTATTTTCAATTAGAATTTGTGGTTCATTTTTTAATTATTTAACAGTTTTGGTATTTGACAAGCCTATATAAAATAATAATTTTGAACATTTCACATTTTATTAGAATATTACTAAATTTGTATTACGTATACAAATTCCTTTATTCTAGTTAGTTTCTAGTATTGGTAAAGTTCAAGTACAGTGTGCAAAAGAAGATTATCGTGTACATCAAACGATTGAAGAACGATCAGGTGATGGCGAATGTGTTATCGAGGTATACGGATTTTCATCTGAACTCAAAACAATCGACTTAATGAACCAGTTTGCAGAATTTCGTAAAAAACATTTCGAAATTGTCTGGGTGGATGATACACACGCATTAGCTGTGTTTGAGAGTCCAAATCTAGGTGACTATCGAATAATGCGTTATTTTAAGTTTATACGCTATTGTGTTTATACAATTTCACGTTGTTTAATAAATAGCTGACCGAGCACTAAACACCCCTTTTGCTCTTGTGAAGACCAGACCATTGAAGAATGCTATCAAAGAATCAAAACTTAAAGCTGAAACTGTTGCACCTCTTCCAGTGACCAGACCTAAGACTTGTACTCTAATGGCCAGGCGATTAGTGAGCAGTGCTTTAGGGCTAAAGATGAACATATCGCCGGATCTTATGAACGCAGAGCGCACTTTGTTGGCAAATGCTAAAAGTAAACGAAATCGATTAAATTATTTCCAATGTTGAAATATTTCCACGGTTACGACGTTAATTGTGTATAAAATTGTTGTTTGTAGATAGGAAAATTCAAGATGCTCAACAAAAGCATAACATTTGGAATAGTGAATCTTAACGACTGCGCATATAATTATATTTATCTATTTTGTTTTAATGAAAATTCTAATTTTTTTATTTGTAGATCTTGCGAAATAATATTTTGTTAATTTAAATGTATTTGGATGAATATTCCAGTCGGGTTTTCAGAA
Source organism: Geopemphigus sp. TES_GeoC_2020 (assembly GCA_025469175.1). Taxonomy (NCBI): domain Eukaryota; kingdom Metazoa; phylum Arthropoda; class Insecta; order Hemiptera; family Aphididae; genus Geopemphigus; species Geopemphigus sp. TES_GeoC_2020. The sequence goes on from JAIPRN010000751.1 coordinate 16,647, forward strand.
TTATTGTCTAAAATATTTTTTTTTTTTTTTTACTGTTTTGAAATTGTATTATGTACCTGTAATTTTTGTTAAATTATATTATATATATATGTATATTGAAATTGTTTATTTTCTACAAAAAAACGTAGCAATATTATTAAATATACGTCGTTATTGTTGAAAAATGTTCGCCGATTAAGTAATATTACAAATCGTCGATAATTACAAAACATTTACTGGTTGGTAAATTCGTTGGACACGTTTGATCATCGCGTTGTCTCTTTTAAACGACAGTAGTTGTGTACGAGCGTCTTTGTTTATTATTCTTAAAATAAAAAAAACCATAGCGATCGCCTAACAGTTACTATGCATACGGTAACAATGTTATAACTGGGGCTAGGGACTTTTAGGAGTTTGCGTGTTTTTCAATAATCATTGAAAACGTAGCCAAGTAATATAGGAAATCGTAGCGATACGAGTTTAATTTTTAAAGTTCGCGTATTTTACCATTTGTAAATGTTTAATAAATATTTTACAAAAAAAAAAAACAAAAACAATTCGAACTAGAGATATTCGGGACGTTAGTTATTATTGGTAAGAATTAGATTCGTTCGATCGTTTCGAAGCTTTTTTTGTTCAATTATCGAATTCGCTCTGGCCACAACGTGCAAAATACGACGAATTTGTAACCGACGTCGCGCCTTACCCAATCGTGGCCGGTAGAGCGATTCAAAGTTCGTATATTAAAAAGTATACTCGTATTAGCGCGCGGGCTTCCGCCGTGTCGCTGAAGAACGTCTCCTCGCTCAACACGTATCCAATTTCGTTCCCTTAAGGGGCGTCACGTATTGAAACGTTAAAATCGATCGCGCCCGAAATCCCGTTACAGCCTATTTTGACCAGGCGTGGGGACACTATTGCGAACGTTTTGTATAACCGACGGGTCATTGATCGACGATAACGTTTTGATTATATAGAGCCGGCGAATTTTACGATCAAACAATTCGGGAGCGAACGTAGCTTTTTGTCGCGTCAAATGACCGGCCGATGTCTACGTCCGACGTTAAAACCCCGAGGCGTGGCCCCGAACGCGAACCCGCCGAAATAATTACGACTACGGAGTGGTGAACTGCAGGACGATCCGCGCGATCGACGGCGAAATTAAAGGAGAAAAAAAGTAAAAAAAACGTCGGATAACTGCGAAAAATATCGAACATTTTGAACAGACGAATCTACCGGACGTTATTGTTAACGTAGATACGCCGTTTATTGAGTTCGCGCCAATAAGGCCCGCGGACGTTTTCGAAATGTAAACGTATTTTCGCCGACAACGGGAGGTGGTTGAACAAGTTGCCCCCAGCGTGAGAGAATATATCAAATAGTTGGAGGCAATCGGCGTTTATGTAAGATACGTATATTCGGTTCGCGAGCTATTTTGAAAAGGTCATATTTTTTCCGTTCTCAACTAAAGACGGAACCGGAGTCCGAGAGGAATAAATGGAATTATTCGTCGCGTTATTCTTTTACCGTTAAATCGAATACGTTTCTAATTTCGCGAATACTATCTAGATATATTGAAATAAAAAGGTTTTTTATTATTGTCCGCGATCGTTTTTGTTTAAACGCGTATTTAGTTATTATCGAGGGCACAAACGCGCGCGTATTTTAAGGTTTCTGTTTTGTGGGCACGAACTAACGATTCGTTTTCTCGTACGTCCGGGCGCGCGCGGCGCCATTGTTCGTTTCTATTACGAAACAATTTCCCCAATGTTTTGCGTTTCGCGCGTTCCCGTTCCTATAGACGACGCTTGTGTCCCGCTATCGGTCGTCGGTGCGATACGGCCGTCCCCGGAACGCGTCGCTCGTGCGCCAAATACGCGACGCTGGCGTCCGCTTTCGGTTTGTCGAACGGGCCGTCGACGCCCGATCGTTCGGTACGGCCGCTTTGGACGGCGGTTTACGGGAAATTGTCCGGGCCGAACGTTCTCGGCCGACCACGTCTCGTACACGAAAGATGGCCACCGCGACGCCGTTAAAATAGTCCGACTACTAATTCTTCCGGACGGACTACCGCCGGATCGATTCACGGCCCTAAGGGACTTTTCATACACACACACGGTTTTCTTACGGTTTCGGCATAGTACTTGGGCCCGTTGTCAGTTGTCATTCGCCGTCGAGGTCTATTCGTTGTAGTTATAAACGATCGCGGATAAAAATAATAAAATATAAAAATAAATTTCGGGCGTATATTTTTACATAAATTATTACTTCGGGAAACGGCGCTTTTTAAAGTGTTCCAATTCGCTTACGATTTACTACCGTTCGCTTAATACTACCCAAAAACCGACGCTTTCGATTATAATTATTTTTTCCCTCTTCGTCGTAATTAATGAAATCGCTATTCAACTCCGTACGCCCTTCTTTCCAGGCCTTCTTTGTTTCAATCCTATCTTTATATATGTTTTATCCCACAATAACTGGACGACTTTCTTCTATAGGCGAGATTTTCGACGTCCGTAATAATAATAATAATTGCGCGTGCTCGTAGAACCGGCAGAATGAAACGACAGTAATAATTGTGCCGTGAACGGTGTCGTATAACGCCACGCGTTACTACTGATATACGTGACGGAGCTTTGAACCGTGTGGACTTGTACGGTCGCAACACGGACACGGCACGGTCGAGATAACGTGTGAAACCTTCCCATAAATAACCATACGGTTAGTGAACCGTCGAAAAACCGTGTACGCAGAAACCGTGTGTAAAGGCCCTAACGAACCGCGCGTCGACCGTTACGGCGACGGCCGTAGAGAGTTAGATCCCAATCGATCTTTCGCCACCGGGGGTTTTTTTTTTTATTTCCCCGGTTGTTCTTTTTTTTGGTTCCGATTTAAATCGATTCGCTCTCAACGTCCTTCGCCCATCGCCGCTATTTCGGTCCGTTCAACGTTTGCACGCGCGCCCGATAAATTCGGATATGGCCGCGGGACCGGAGACTCGTCCAATGTCCGGTCCGTCATTTTATCCGCGGGACCCGCCACCTCCACTTGCGGAACACGTTGGACCAACACATTCAGCTCCCGAATGGAACCGTACCCGCCCAGCCAGACGGCCGGAACAAAACTAATTGCTAACCACCGAGTCACCCCGAAGCTCCGAGCTTCTGACCGAGTTAGAGTATCATCCACCTGTTGGCCGTTTCCGCCGATGAACATTAAGTCACCGAACTCGTGGGGACATACGCGAAAACTCTCGGGTACGCGTGACAAAATGACCAATGGCCGGTAACGTTTTCCGAGAGCGATTATTATTTATAGACATTGAAGATTCACCCCATCCGCTGGCCTCATTTCGTTTTCACGTCGAACGAACAATCGGAACCGTCCCCCCCCCCCCCGAATGTTGGCGGAATGTACAAAAAAGTCGAGCGAACGAGTAGCGTTTTAGTAGCGAAAACCAAGGACGTAGACGATTTGAACGTAGGGATAGTTTCAAAGTCAAAACCGCCCGGCCAACCGCGTTCGTGTAAGTCGATCGACGTTTATCATCAACACTCGCTGTTAAAAGCTGAACAACGTGATTTGAAGCGACGTCGATCGTAGGAAAGTTCAGAGGCGCGGCTGTTCCGGCTCCAAGAATACCGCCGATTGCAACCGACTCTCGTCGTTTCAAGCGCGTCCAGTTCCTCCGGTTCGTCTCGCGTTCGATACGACGGTTAATAAACCGCAAGGCCAAACGTCCGGTTGTGCGTGGAATACATTTTGTATCGTCGCGTTTTTCCCACGGCCAGTTGTCCGTGACGCGCTGTACAAGCCTATCGGAGCGATTCGTTCTCTCTCCGGGCGAAAAGACAAAAAATATCGTCCGTTACGACGAAGGGACGCGTGGAACGCATTAAAAACACCCGACAAATGATCGTGAAAACAACGACTTGTATCTACAGGTAGGACAACGTTAGTTGAAGCCGAACATTTTCGATATTTTCCTTTTACTCGATATATATCTATTTTGCGCGTGTGTGGGTCGAACGGAGTTTGTTTTCGGTGTCCTCAAGCGAATAATAATCGTAGAACTGTTTCGCGTTACCGTACGTAAACGCGTAGGCTGATACCGCGCGTGTAATTTGTTGACTTATGGCGAGTGAGACGGCGCGAAAAAAATCGCTCGTCGTTGTACGCGATTACGGAGCGTTTTCGTATGAAATATTCAAATTGCCGGGCAATTAAAATCCCGCGTTTGGCGCTCAAACGGTCCGATTCATTAGCGGTGTACTTTATACGCACCACAATAAGTAGTACGTTCCACCGTTTCCATTCAAATAATTAACACTCGGATTATAGTTTGTCATCGGTACACATAGTTTGCTGGGTACAACTTCGCGCAACACTCGGAATACATAATGTAAACTAAACCTAGCCAACGAGCTCGACTCGAAATGTAAAACAGCGGTATTTACATATATGTACACACACACACACACACACACACACACACACACACATACACACAATTCGAACGAATTATATGGAGGCGAAAAACGTTAAATACGTCGTTCGTTATTCTCCCCAAATCAATTGTTGTCAACACCGAACGCGGTGGGTTTCACGTCTATGTAAATAATACGTACGAAACATAGCGTTTTCGCGTCGGGTTCTCGAGACTTTGACGAAAAATCGCGTCTCGGCCCTGGTCGCTTAACGCGAATTTATTTAAAAACATCGCGCCAACGTCGCCGTTACCCGATTTAATCGGTTTTGTAATCGGGTCGCGGGCACCCTCTCCGTTTAATCCGCCGGGATCGAAATCGTCCGGTCGGTTAAACACGGGTTTCCGCGCGAACACCGGACGTGTACAACGACCGAAACCGGCGCGGTATTGACTATAAACAATAGCCGATTAGCGTGACGGACGGGTGTAGGATGCGCGCCTGTGCACGGTGGTGTTGTTTCGTCACATTACCGACGGCATCGTGCCGAAGAGTTGGGCAATCCTAAAGTCCTAATCGTTTAGGTCCTATCCCCGGATATTCGTATTTCGCCCGGATATATTGAGCTTCGTATTTCGCGCATTATCGTACGATTATAACGCGCGAGCGGAAAACGGGAAAATTACGTTTATCGACCGCGCGCGTCCGATCAATTAAATAGCAAAAAAAAGACGGGATTTTCGGAATTTCCCGCCGCCCGATTCGGGGACGTACCATGGGGCCCTTCAGTCACGGCTCGACTAGTGTGGATAGATCGCGTGACTCGCTGCTGAAATATAACAACAGTCGTCTAATATAACCGCGGTTGCCATCTGTACCCTCCTAATGTACAGTGTTTGATCGATGCACGACTTACGGTTTTCATGCGCGCGGTCGGCTAATTTTCGGTTTCGAAAATTTAATTTATAAACGAATTCGGCGATTGTCCAACGTAATTATCGACACGGTTGTTTTTTCACTGTTTATTTACGCGGCGGAACAAACACCGACCCGATGGAACGTCAATTGTCGCTGTCGAATCTACGCGCGAATCACACACCCGGACATTAAGCGCACGTGACGTACTTACATTTCGTATTTATTTCCGATTATAAAATCACGAGTACTCGAAACGTTTATTATTAGTATTACACGGCCGCGCCGGCGTACCAAGTTTTACCAGCGAGCTTAGAATAATTAGACTAACTATGGCGGGGTTTTGTCGAATTATGAAAAACATTATAGGTTTACACCGAAGTGATGTTTGATGACGACTGTAAATCGGTAACGGATTTTAACTTATATTTTAATATATTTACTTATTATATACACAACTATTATGAATATTATTGAAACGGAGTCGGTAAACTTACGATTCATATTATTCACCTTAATTGCGTATCGTCCCGGCGTGACTCAGAAGTCCCGGTTAAAAAACCGAGCGCTTCGCTCGAAAAACGTTTTCTCAAAAAATTATAGACCTCATTTGAAGCGAACGAAAGTGTTTTGTCGAAAAAAATTTAAAACTTTTTTCATTACACTCGGTGGCGGGGGGGGAGGGCCTTAGTGGAAGGGTTTAGGTTCCACGTAAGTAGCGCGTTTTAGTTTATTGTACGTTTGCTCGTCCGAATAAAATAACGAAATATTTCGTTCGCGTCCACGAGGTTTTTTTTTTTAAAAATATTCGCGCCCGCCATAATCATGTACATTTTGTAAAATATTCGTGTCGATACTTTTTTTCGCGTCCTGTTGAAACGGGGAACACACGCCAAGTGTTAATATAACGCACCGTTCGAGTTGTAAAATTTCTAAAACGACGCGCCTCTAAAAATGTTTCCCGCGTGTAAACAATTCGTCGTTCGAAGTTAATGTTCGTTTTTTACTAAAAAACAAAAAAAAACGCGGTTTCGTATTACATTCTAACACGTAGGGCAGCGCCGGTGACGTGGATGTAGCACTGGATGGTTTTCTCGTCCCCCCCCGGGGGGGGGGAAGAGAGAGGGAGAGCACAATTTAAAATTACCGACCGATATCGTGTTCGATACGAATTTGAGAGCCGATCATAACAAATAATTTTCGGCGCCTACACCTACACAATTTCGTTAGGTATTCGATTATTCATTTTCCTCTTACATTTTTTTGGACGTGGCGCATGTAAACGCGGCGTACGGTGACGTATGGTAACGTAAAACGTCTTATTTTTTTGGTACACGTTCATTCATAACGTCGAATATACGTAATACACGTTCGGGCGAATTACATCAGCCACGTATGGGTTTTTATATTTATCATTATTTTTTGTCTTAACGACTTAAAACGATACGCGTAAGCTAATCGTCTTCGTTTAGCGTATATTCGTCGGTACATTCATAAATTAAACGTCGTTTGTATTCACGATTGAATTGTTTGACGTAGCACGTAGCGCAAACGATAAAAAATTACGACAAAATAGAAACGACTATTATTTATGGAGTTATTACTGGTAACCGGTAAAATAATATAAAAACGTCGTTATTTTTGGCAGGGCCGAATATTGTTAATATTGAAAAGAATATTTATAAAAATAAAATCGCCGGGGCGAAATTGCGCGCGTGTATTTTATTGAAATTGGTAGCTAGAACAAATTTGACCGTAATGTAAATAAACGAAAGAAATAGTAAAACGACCAGTGTCGATTTTAATTAGTCGTCGTCAATCGGTAAAACGAAACGTTTCGACGAAATGACGGTGTTTAATCGGCCGAGTCGAACTCGTATTCGTTTCGGCGTAGACGTCAAGAAATAACCGTTTGTCACGCGTTCGGTTGTGTTCGTAGTCGGTTTTTTTTCTGCACAAAGCTACGTAATTGTACAAACCGAAGCTTGTACGAAGACTTTGTTCACTTTGTCGGACGATTAAATGGCGCTTTCGATTGTTTTAGATCAAAGTATTCGCTATGAATAAGGGTTATTTGTTGCCACCTGATCGATCGACTTCAAAGCCTCAATCGAAGAACACGTTCTTAAACACTTCGCGAAGTACCGCGATACTTCCTCGTCGGACATGTGCAACGGTGTCTAACGAAAACGTCAGTTATAACGAAGAGAGAGCGATCAGACAGCTACTAGATACGGTTCCAGTTGTTCCGAAATTGCCGAGAATACCCGACATCAGTAAATATTCTATTAAGGGGAAAACAGTAAACAGACGCAAAACGATCAACGATCGTAACAGTATAATTAAAAATTATATGTAAGCGTAAAAACGAACGAACATCGTAGCGGACCGGTACACGTTTTTTTGTTTTACCGTATTTAGGGACGAATGCGCCGTGACGCAGAAGATTGACTCGATGATGGCTGGAAAACCCACGCCGTCCGAGCGCCAAGAAACGCCCAAAATGCCTCAGATTTACTATCACAAGCTGCTTAAAGAGTTCGCCGATACTATAGAGCCCACTCCGATGCAAGAATCGTGGATTGAAAATATTATCGAAGTAGGGGCGGATAACGCGTTATTATCGATAGGTTTATAAAAATAATCGCCGGTTGTTAAATTAGAAATCGAAAATGGCGGGGCGGAAGAAAACCAAAGTGTTGGCGTCTTTGATAGACGAAGTTAAATCCGAATACATTGAGGTAATAAAAAAATTGCAAGTTGACGGCATTATCAAACCTATACCGAGCCATAATTGCCCGTTGCCGGAAAGAACGCTGCGAAAACCGTTAACAACAGCGTACGTATTTTAGTCGGCGATTAAAATTTTAACGCGCTGTTTCAAATTCGGGTTTGATTCGGTAGTCTAGGCGGAAAAACTAAACATTATCCGTTATTCTTGAAAAGAAAAAAAATCCTAGAGAAACGTTTACATATGACCCATCCAACTACGCTCAGCGTTCTGCATTTTACGAAACGTCACGTTCCTAAAACGATGATCAACGCAGAAACCTATAAGTAAGCGATAATTATCGGCATTGCGCAGTGTATTAGACATTGCGGTTAGTGAGTTCGATATTATTTTTAGATTAAACGAATTTTCTCGCGACCTCAACGACCTAATGGCCACTTTGGAACACGACTTTCGGAAAGAAGATACATACCTATCTAAGGATTGGTACAAGAAAGTCGTATTAATTTTAACTAAGCGCGGGGCGATTGATGGCATCACGTCGCATACACTTCCGCAGTTTCTTAATGGCGTCACGACCGTAATTACTTTAGAAGTGCGTCGTCGTTAAATATTTTTCACCATAAATACGAATTTGCGGGTGCACGAAACAAAAGCGTAACGCTGTGTACGGGCCGGTGTATCATATGTATTACGCGGACAAGTACCGTTAAACGAAATAGTTTCGTTTGCTGGTACAACAAATTGTTTAAATCAAAAAATTGAATAAATATCGGATTTATATAATTGGGCGATTTCGGAAATTTCAGTTGTAATTTACGAATAGTAGCGATTGTTAAAATAATAAGCGTATATATATAAACAGACCGTAAGAACATTTTACATCATTACGGCAGTCAATATCTCAAAAATTAACCGTTACGAAACAATAGATATTTACGGAAATAGGAAAATCGAATAACCGCGTTAAATTTAGCGAGAAAAGTAATCGTTCGTATTACGGTATAATTCATTTTACGGTTTAGATGGAGCGAATGATATTAAAATCAATGGATCACGTAGTTAAAGCGTTTGGAAATGTAGCGACCGCGCCGAAACTAAATTTTAAGTTACGTTTCGTCGCTTTTAAATGCGTCAGTACACCAAGTGTGAGCGAAATATGTGACCAATACTGTTCGCTTTTGAATTTAGTAAGTATATGGTAGTATTTCTATTAGTTACAACATGTCGCGGTGATTTTTCGGGACATTTTTGGAATTCTTATAACGGTTCATGTTGTCTCTCTGTAGAGATACAAATAGTATTCAAACGTACCATTTCGGATGTATAAGAATTTCGAAAATTTCCTATAGTGGCCGATGAAATTATAACAAACAAAAATGTTATCGTTAAAGTTTTTAATCAATCCGTTATGAAATTCTTGCATTTTTTTTTGATTCGATAATACATTTTGTTCTAAGTATGTTCTAAAATGTTTATGAGCAAAGTACGGACGTTGATGGCGTTTGGTTTTTTTCTATTGTAATTATATGTAATACGTAGTTCTAAAGATGATCTATAAAAGGCGGTATGAATATACGACATTTTATACTGGTTCTTTCCTCTTAAATAATTTAGGATTTTATTATTTTTAACGTCTTCAATATCGTGCACGAGAAGTTTAAATATAATATTTATTACACATAATCGAGTTCCAAACATGTACGAATTCGAATTGTTTCTTTATAAAATATTCACAATAATTGTAATATGGGTTAATATTTTTTTATCGATTCAAATTGTTTTCGAATCAATTTCGTAATATAAAAACAAATAAAATCATTCGTAAAAGGGAATATTAATAAAAACGAAACGGTATTGTTAACGAATTTGTAGTACATTTTTCTCAGTTTTATCCGAGAATTTTCAGTGTTTAATTTTAAATAATTTTATCGAACTTTAATATACGTATTTTATGTAGAATATTATAGGATCCGCTATTGTTTGCTAAAAAAATTCTATGTAGTCCTTTTAATTAAAAGAAAAAAAAACAGCTACGTTCATTATTTAATACTAATTTAATATTTGCCGAGTTTTAATTCGAATAAAATCAACTAAATTCTAAATAATTTACTTTAAATAATTTTTTAGTCTTGATAATGAGGAAAAACAATTTTATTTACGCGGCGGAAAAAAATCTCTCTCGGAATTATTTTTATAACGCAATTGATTCAAAACGTAATAGTTTAATGTTATCCTTATCGGGAACCAATCCAAGTGTTCTATTTAACCTACGAAAAAGTATTAATAAAAAAGAATTTCGATAGCATATTTAATTTGGTATTAAAATTGTTTATCAATTGTGCCACCGCGTCTATTTTAGCTAAACACCGCGGTAAGCGAATTACCATCCTTGGAGTGTCACTGGGACGTACCAATACTTTCCCAATTTATTTCCATTAAGCGTGATAGGCAACGTTTGGATGAAGCCAAGGCTAAGTTGACGGATAAACTCAATTTTATGTACAAAGAATTGACGGCATATTTAAAGAAATTAGGTAGGCTTACAAATGGTAATTAAATTCGATATACTCCCGTATGGATTGTTTACAGGAAGCGATTTTAGTGACATCGTAAACGAAAAACAGCACGAAAATCTCTCTGTATATCTACAGGAGCATCACACGTACGACGAGTTGTTAGGAAAGTTAGATTTATTTCAGAATTATCGTAATAAAGCTACGGAACTGGTAGACGATTGGAATTTCGAGCTGGGAAAGTAAGTGAACGTTACCGGGGCGTTTATTCCCACGTTATTAATCGAAACGCGACGTATTTGTCAAAGCATCAATCAGGTTGATATGAAGAATCACTTATGTGAGCTAGTCAAAAGTTACATGGACCAGATTATTGAGCATATTGTTATCAAGCAGCTTAGTAATGACGAAAGGTAAAATGTGCGTATTTACGAATATTTTATAGTACGTTAATTTTTGTACGTTTATGTGATTTAGGCCTTCGTTAGCTTGGTAAGTTCACGATTTAATTATTATTTAAAGATCAGAGCGACTTTTAGCCGCGATTATTTCTTAGGGTGTGTTCTAAATTCAACGAAATGGTTTCACGAGCCGTTTCCAAACCGAGAAATTCCGAAGAGTTCCTGGCTCTTGGTGATTATATGTTATACGCCAGCACTACGTTTATGAAAGAGATGACTCGGGAAGTTAAAGATTTAACTGTAGTCGTGTGTAACCTGTCGCAGTACGCCGAGTTGCCCAAAGAATTTTGGGAAGCCCACGCGTCCAGTATTAAGTGGATACAAAATATATCGCCCGTTTTCTTTAAGTATTCAACGATATACGAAGCGGGAAAATCGAACGCAGAAGAAACGCTGGCAAGGGTGATCAGTACGTTAAATTACGGTTTAGACGCGTTCGCACCTAATCTGACATTTTTAGATCGTATTGACGACGTCGACAAGCTCTACGAATATAAATTAGTAATGCGGAAAGCGGTTATTGTTATTTTTACGATCGTGTTATTTTATTCATTTCGTTGTAGTTCGTCAACACGTTGCAAAGAAAAATAGAAAAATTCGAAGATACGGTTACATGGATTAATAGGGAAGAAGAGTTGTTCAACAAACCAATTAGCACATTTCCAGAACTTGACGAAATCAAAGTACGTTACATTTTCGCTAAATGTACATCCTAAGTCGGATGATAAATGTGTCTTTTGGAAACGAATCAAACATTTTTATATATAACCCGTTGCATTTTTTCATTTGAACATTTTGTTATATATATATATACATATTGAATTCGTTCTCTTGACCTTTGAGATATATCGATGTATTAATCACGCGTATACGCTCTTATATACATTTATTAACAGCACATTTATCCTAGGATTTTACGAGGCCATTCGTCAACCTAATTGCGTTTTCCTATCGTTGGTTTTTGAAGAAGAATATATGGATGCGTGGTGATTTCGATACTCTTAGTTTAACCGAAATTGAGTTAACAGTCGACGAATTTCACAAGTAACTGTTAAATTAGATACAAAACCCGATTATTATTTATGAACAACGGGGTATTTATTTTAATTCTAGGGAAGCGTTAAAAATGCAAAATTTATTGAAAGTAAAATGTAAAGAAATGTCATCACAAAATTATAGCAAAAGATACGAAGGTGTTATTGATGATATCGACATGAATCTTTGGCCAGCACCTTTAAAGATAGCATATCAGACAATAAATAGTATGAAGGAGTTCAGGGTCTGTATATAATGCGTTAGTTTATCTGTGAAATATGACTATATTTTTTAGGGACCATAAAATTAAAGGATTTACTTTAATACGATATTTAACTATTTTGTAAATAAAATTAACGTTACGGAATTAACGTTAATTGATTTTACATGTAAAAATTCGAAGAAAAAGGGGTTTTATTTCCATTTTCCACAAAAAGTCTTGTAACGCTTCTTATAACTTCTATAATTTTCGGTTTGATTAAATCTAAAAAGCAAGACGGATTACTATGTAATAATTGCTTAATTTGTGCGTTCTTATTTCTCTAACGGATTTAACGAAAACAATGAAGTTTTTTATTCAAAGTTCCTTTCATTAGCTCGGTATTGTGGTGAATTAAAGATTTATCTTGAAGCTTGTTTTTGAATAAAAACTTATATTTAGTCGAATACCTAATAGGAACTTATATAATTACTTTATTCGTCAAAAATATTAAAATTATATTAATTTATAATTGAACAAAGAAAAAACATTTTTAAAATTATCATTGTCTGTGTTTCGTTTGGTTTACTTAAAAGTCAATAAATGTAAAAACTATTTAGTAATAATTCATGTTGAAATCACACGGAAATGATATTTCTTTTGTAGATTGTTTAATGGTGAATTTGAGTTCAGGAAATACAAAAAAATCGTATGGTCGATCATTTTTGTACTGTATATGGTTTAGTAATAAAAAAGAATTATCAAGCGCTTTGAAATATTATATAATGTACGAAAATTTATAATAACGTTAAAACGAGTGCCGTTTAATACTTAATTGACAATTGTTTTAATCAACAATGTTGATTATAAACACGCGCGTAAAAGTGTATACGTTAATTTATTTCAGCAATACATGCCGATTATTAAAATTATGTGTAATCCGGCGTTGACTGAAAGACATTGGGAAGAAATGTCCGAAATAACAGGATTTGACTTGACTCCAAATGCTGGTACAACACTCACAAAAATGATTGATTTACATTTAGAAGAGCTACTACCTCAGTAAGTTTATTTTTAGTGGAGAATATTAAACAATTTTAACCGGTAAATATTGTGTTATTTAATGACGAATGATAATCAATTGTGTAGCGTTATAAAAGTGTTTTTTGTTTTTGACAACCGATTTACATTAATATGAAAATCCATTCACTACCCAAGGTCCAACAACAATAACAATTATACCGCACACCATAGGTAACACTTTTTAAACGAAATTAAAATTTCGGGTAGGCGGAGCTTTGTTGCGGGTGTTGGTTCGAACCGATTAATTGTTATAATAAAGGTTTTTGCCTATTTTGATATAAAGAAAGGATTTTAAGTTTGTTTTTGCTTTCGTTCTATTGTTACGACGAAAAATTTTTGTAAATTTATATTATTCTGAAATTTACTTAAAAATATGTTTTGAATTAAATCGTTATTCTTAACGCTTCGTTATCAAATTATATGTTTGGAGTTCTTTGATTATTTATCATCCAAGAGGTCCGCTGTGCTTTAATTTTATTGTGTTTGAGTTTGAAATTAATTTTATTTGTATTATCTTCTTAAAAACTAAATATAATTAAACGCGTAAATACAACGAAGATGGTTTGAAAACGTTTTATACACACACACACACACACACACACACACACGTATATGTGTAAATATAGCTCTAATTTATTAGCATTACATGTTAGACGTTAATATCGAGAGTGGTTATATACAAACGATGCATATACTTTTATGTTTAAAGTTGAAAGAAACCATAAATATGCAAAATAAAAAAATAAAATTGTTTCGATGTAGGTTCGAGGTCATAAGTATTAGTGCCACCAAAGAAGAACAATTACGAAAATCGTTACAAAATATGAAAGACGATTGGAAAACCATTACGCTATCTACTAGTCCATATAAGTATGATTGATTATAATTTGCACACAGTGTAGATATAAACCGTTAAATCTATTTTGTTTCTCATTTCAAAGAGGTACAAGCGTAAATATATTAGCCGGATTAGATGACATACAAGCGGTAATTGACGATCATTTTATTAAGACCGTAGCGATACGTGGTTCAGCGTTCGTCAAGCCAATAGAAAGTGAAGTGAAAGAATGGTTCGATACAGTAAACCGTATGAATATGACGCTTGAAGAATGGGCAAGAATGCAAATTAAGTGGCTGTACCTTATGCCAATATTTAGTTCGCCGGATATAGTTGCTCAAATGCCCGAAGAAGGAATCCTATTTCATGTTAGACGCGGTCATGTTTTATTCGGGTCAATATTGGAAATATACGACCGTTGTATTTTTAGGATATTAACGTGATTATCAAAGGGTTATTAAGCATGGTCGATTTGAATCCATTAGCCGTTGAATGTGTAGGCAAAGAGGGTGTTCTAGAATCATTAATCAATTGTTCCGAAATGATGGAAACCATAAATGCGGGAGTTAATAATTATTTAGAGAAAAAACGTTTATTCTTTCCCAGGTAATATTGAAACGTAACTATACACGTAATCGTAACAAGGTGAATTTTCAAATTTCGTGGACTTTCGAATAATTTTTTTTTTTATTTTGGTACACTCGTCTCGAATTTATGTTCACAGTTTTAGCTATATAGCATGTTTAGTTTGTCTGCGAGAGGCGTAAATAAAACAAGTATTTTGCGTGTTCGGTGATTTTCTGCTATCGAAAAAAATGGATCAAAGAAGTTGCATCAAATTTTGTGTAAAAAATGGAATTAAGTGCTCGAAAACACTTTCAAATATTGACAATGGGAGTATTCTGAGTCAAAATAATGTTTACAAGTGATACAAGCTTTTCACAGAAGGTCAAGGAGATGTGAATGACGACGTTCGCCTTAGACGTCCCAGCACATCAGCAACCGATGAAAATGTTGAGAAAGTGAAGAAAATTGTTACAGAGAATCGTCGAATCACAATTAGAGAAGTTGCTAAGGATGTCGGCATATCGGTTGGCTCATGTTATGCAATTTTTTCAGAAATTTTGGGCATGAAGCGTGTGGTAGTGAAGTTCGTTCCAAAATTGCTGAATTTTGACCAAAAAAAACGTCACATGAGCATCGCTTAGGAATTGTTGAATGACGTCAACGACGATCCAGATTTGTTTAAAAGGGTCATAAATGGTGACGAATTATGGGTATATGGTTGTGACATTGAAAACAAATCCCAATCGTCCCAACGGAAGAGTCCAGGAGAGTCAAGACCGAAAAAAGCACGTCAAATTCGATCAAATGTCAAGGTTTTGCTCACTGTTTTCTTCGATTACCGTGGCGTAGTGCATCAGGAGTTCTTACCACAAGGTCGTACGGTAAATAGGGAGTATTATTTTGAAGTTATGCGCCGTTTGGGTGAAGCAATACGAAAAAAACGCCCGGAATTGTGGAAAAACAATTCACAGCTTTTGCATCACGATAATGCACCTGCTCACTTATCTTTGCTGGTGAGAGATTGTTTGGCCAAAAATAACACCGTCATCATGCCTCAGCCACCGTATTCACCAGATTTGGCCTTTTGCGACTTTTTCCAAGATTGAAGAGACCCATGAAAGGACGGAGTTTTGTGACGATTGAGGAGATAAAAACCGAATCACTGAGAGAGCTCAAAGACACACCAAAAAGTGCGTATTAGAACTGCTTCGAGGATTGGAAAAAACGCAGGTATAAAAACGTATTATATCTGAGTGGGAATATTTTGAAGGAAATGAAATAGAAATTGACGAATAAATAAATATTTTTTGAGAAAAATGAAAATTCACCTTATTTTTTTAACACACCTAATCGTACACGTAATCGTAATTTCAATTTATCGTATTAATACTTGAACGCGGCTATAGATTTTTCTTCCTTTCAAACGACGAAATGTTAGATATTTTATCGAAAACTAAAAATCCTAAAACGATCCAGCCCCATTTGAAGAAATGTTTCGAAGGAATTGATAAACTCGAGTTTGGTAGCAATTTGGATATTTTGAAAATTTTGAGCACCGAGGGTGAAGAACTTATACTCGACCAATGCGTTCCCACTATAGAAGCTAGGGGAAGTGTAGAAAAATGGTTACTTCAGGTTATTTTTTGAGAAATACGAATATAGCGTATTAAATTTTTGTAAATACTCTGTATTGACTGTTGTTATTTTCTACACTTAGGTAGAAAAACAGATGGTTGTATCAATGAAAAAATCGATTGAAAATGGTTATCACGAATATCCAACCATAGAACGAATAATGTGGGTACGGGAATGGCCAGGTCAAATTGTTTTATGTGTCAGTCAGTTGTTTTGGACTGCCGGAGTACACGACGTATTTATTGTGCGAAAATCCGGACAAATGCAAAATTACTCGAAGTTTTTGACTGTAATCATTTGAACCTATTTGAACGAAAGCCTATAAAACCCATAATATATGTATAAACGCTCATTGTTTTAGAACCAATTGAATAATATCGTAGATTTAGTGCGTAATCAATTAAATAAGCGAATACGAATATCCCTAAGTGCATTGATTACGTTAGATGTTCACTGCAGAGATGTTGTTGACGAATTGACGAAAAATAATGTGTCCCACGATATGGATTTTAAATGGCTTAGTCAGTTAAGGTGGTTATTAATTAAACATTAATTTCCTCTCGATTATTCCGGGTTGTTTGTTTAGATATTATTG
Source organism: Geopemphigus sp. TES_GeoC_2020 (assembly GCA_025469175.1). Taxonomy (NCBI): domain Eukaryota; kingdom Metazoa; phylum Arthropoda; class Insecta; order Hemiptera; family Aphididae; genus Geopemphigus; species Geopemphigus sp. TES_GeoC_2020. The sequence continues at coordinate 33,628 of JAIPRN010000751.1, forward strand.
GGAAAACGATATCTTGGTCCGTATTACTAACGCGACTGTAAATTACGCGTACGAATACCTAGGAAATACGCCTCGGCTTGTTGTTACTCCTTTGACGGATAGGTGCTATCGAACCCTTATCAGCGCTTATCATTTACATTTAAACGGCGCTCCCGAGGGACCAGCGGGCACTGGTAAAACGGAAACGATCAAAGATTTAGCAAAAGCTTTGGCCGTACAGTGCGTTGTGTTCAACTGTTCCGATAGTCTGGACTACTTAGCTATGGGAAAAGTACGTTTCGTAATTGTTCTCGATACCGTCGTAAGAAATCGCCAACTGGGCCAAATTTATTAACTTAATTAATGCGAAATAATTTACCAATCGGATTCGTAGTTTCTTAAGGAGTTGGCTTCGTCCGGAGCGTGGGCTTGTTTCGACGAATTTAACCGAATCGAAATCGAGGTGTTGTCAGTGGTCGCCCAACAGATTTTCTGTATAGCTCAAGCGGTGCGGACTAACGTTAACACTTTCATCTTTGAAGGTGCAGAACTCCGATTGAACCCGAGGTGTTACGTTTGCATTACTATGAACCCAGGTTATGCTGGCCGGTCCGAACTTCCTGATAATTTGAAGGTTTCGAACTATCCGCGGATTGTAATAATCGCGTTACGCTAATAATAAATTATTATTTATAGGTTCTGTTCAGAACTGTGGCTATGATGGTGCCGAATTACGCGATGATTGGAGAATTATCGCTATATTCCTATGGATTCGTGAACGCAAAAGAATTGTCCGTCAAGATTGTTACCGCGTATAGATTGTGTTCTGAACAATTATCATCTCAGGCGCATTATGATTATGGTTAAAAGATTTACAAAGTCATACATGACTCTTTATTCGATTCCGTGACCATATGGTTCACGTTATTTGATCCGATATTATCCCGCATGAAAAAAAGAACTCGTTCTTGATTAATAATAAAAAAAAATCCATCGAATTCGCGTTGTTTACAAAATAAAGTGGTTAAAAACTAAAATGGCATTTTTAAAATAATTTTACGAACATTAATTTTCAACGTTTACTTGTCTTTACATTACGGACTGGTTTGTTCAGATCTCGTTGTATCTTTTCTTTATTTCGTGATACGGGTTCCATTGTATACATAATTTCGAATTTGGTTTCTATTAACTATTGTTGTTATTTTGGTAGATCTCTGTTGATGATCAAATGCACAATGTAAAATTATTGGTTCGAGGTTGTTCGATAACCATTCCGACACTTCATAACATTTTCACGTATTAAAATGGCGAAATTGGATTCCTCCTTATACAATATGACTTATATAATATTTTGATTTAATAAGTTTCTCAAAACAATGGCTATTTTGATTAGTAGCTACAAACGATTAATGTTTTATCTGCGGAGTAGTTATTGTGTTTTTCTACGTGTTTCTTAATCTAAACGATTTTTATCTCTTTGGTTCTTCACAATGAAATACATTCACAATAACAATAAATATCATTTACTAAATTACGAAAAACGTTAATGACAATGATGACAAGCTTAAAATTGAAATAAATAAATAAACGAAATACAATAATAAGCGGTAATTTTTGATACGAGACAATTTATATTGAATCAAAGAACGCGGATCAATAAATAATAAATTGTATAATTAATTATATTTAGGATCAAATGACGTAAAATTATAAGTAGTATATAATGTGTACAATTTTGTGTTACGTTTAGGTATGCGATCTCTAAAGACTGTGTTAATAGCGGCTGGGAAATTAAAGATGAAGTATCTGGAAGACGACGAATCAGAGCTATTACTTAGGTCTATTTTGGATGTGAATTCAGCTAAGTTGTTAAATAAAGACGTTCCTTTATTTAACGAAATTATTTCTGATCTGTTTCCTGGTGTTAAATTGCCGAATCTTAACTATGAACATTTAATCGGCGCTGCTAAGATTGTAAGTAAATATTAGTATTTTTGGGATGTATGTGATTGGATGTTATTATTTGTTCTAGGCATGTGAACATATGCATTTACAACCGACAGATAGTTTTATAAAAAAACTAATTCAAACCTATGAGATGATGGTGGTTATGCACGGTTTCATGTTAGTTGGGAATCCGTTTGGAGGAAAGACTTCATTAATTCACTTGCTCGCAGAGACCTTAAATTTACAAAATCAACTCGGCCAAGGAGTAGAAAGGGTTGTATATGAAACAGTGAATCCTAAAGCAATGACTATTGGTCAACTTTATGGGTATTTTGACGACACGTCACACGAATGGGTTAACGGAGTTGTAGCTAATATATTTAGGTACAGTGTATCGATATACATTAAATTGTATAAATATTACGCCATGGTTAAAATATACGATTTAAATTCGATGTATAGAAAATTTTCAACGTCAGAAACTTCAGATAGAAAATGGTTGATTTTTGACGGTCCAATTGACACTGTATGGATAGAGAATATGAATACAGTGTTAGATGATAATAAGAAGCTTTGTTTAAGTTCTGGCGAAGTTATTAGTATGCCAGATTGTATGTCTATGATATTTGAAGTTATGGATCTTACTCAAGTGAGGTATTTTATTAGGTTGTTTATAGTTTTCGTTAAATCGAATACAATTTTTTAGGCGTCTCCCGCAACTGTGTCACGCTGTGGCATGATTTATTTAGATTCCTTAGATTTGGGTTGGAGACCATTAATTGAGTCGTGGATGAAAACTTGTCCAGAATTTTGGTCTTTGGATCAAAACGGCACAGATATAATGTGTTTATTCGACTGGATAACTCCACCTTGTCTTCACTTTGTAAGCCGTAATTGTGTTCAACTGATTTATGCCGGAGAAACAAATACGGTTTTGTATGTTACAGTCATGACGTATTATTATTTCTTCTTTTGACCATTAACTTTTTTCTCGACGATTTTGCAGAAACGTTTTAAATATACTGGAAATGCGTTTGAAAACCGTGTGCATTGAAAATACGACCTCGAATGAACACTTTACAAACTATTTGCAAGGATCTTTTGTATACGCTTCTATTTGGGGTTTTGGTGGTACATTAGATTCAAAATCACGATCGAAATTCGATCTTTTTTTTAAAGAATTGTGGAGGGGCGAAATTCCTGGTTCGGAACCCCCGGAGGCTTTAAGCTCGTTAGATATTGTTATACCCAACGAAGGAATGTTGTACGATTATGTTTACAGTTGTACGTCCAGAGGGTCTTGGAAAAATTTGTCGGAAATTATAAAAAATAATAAACTCGAAGAAATGAGTAGCACTGAACAAACATTGGTGCACACACTCGACACTGCTAGGTAGTTCTTTAATAAACGTGTCCACGTTATTTGTTTGAAAATGTGTTTTGTATTTATAGATATATGCATTTGTTTGACATGTACATCTCTCATCGTAAACCGTTATTACTTTGTGGTCCTTCCGGTACGGGTAAAAGTTTCTACATAAAAAATTATATGACGAATAAATTGTCCTTAGACGAATATGTTCCATCTTTTGTTACGTTTACGAATCGTACATCAACTAATTTTACACAAGAAATGATTTTGTCTAAGCTGGTGAAGCGCCAACGTGGCGTTTATGGTCCATCTTTGGGAAAAGTTTGTGTGATTTTTGTCGACGACATGAATATGCCCGCCAAAGAAGAGTATGGTTCACAGCCTCCAATCGAATTGTTGAGACAATTTTTTGACCATGGTCACTGGTATAGTTTACAAGATACGACCAAAGTTTATCTTAAAGATATTCTCTTATTGTCTGCTATTGGTCCAGCTGGCGGAAATAGACAACAAGTGTGTGAGAGGTTTTTGCGTCATTTTGGATTGTTTTCAATCAACACATTCGACGATGACAGTATTACAAAGATATATTCAACTTTACTTCAAACTGGATTAAGAGTACGCTGTACAAAACTCAAATTCATTTTTCGTTGACGATTAAACGCCAATTAATTTTCAGAAAAACGGATTTACATCAGAAGTATTTCCAATCATTGATAGTATAGTCCAATCAACGATTGATTTGTATCGATCAGTCATTCTTAATTTAGCCCCGACTCCTGCGAAATCGCACTATATATTTAATATGAGGGATATTTCAAAAGTGACAAGTGGAATACTCATGTTTCGTAAAGATAGTATTACTAACCGCAAAATATTCGTGAGGTATGTTTTATCAAAATCGTAAGCAATTCGACAAATTTTTTGTTTGTTTACAGATTGTGGGTACATGAAGTGATGCGAGTATTTTATGATCGTCTTATTGACTATATAGACAGGGAATGGGTGTTTAATCAAATACGTTTAAGTGTTAATAACAATTTTCAAGAAAGTTTTGACGTAGTATTTAATAACCTATCCGATTCATCCGTATGTCATCACTAACCATTAATCTTAATTATGCTTTATCTAAGGAGACAATAGTAACGTCTTTGATTTTTAGCCTATTATTTGTAGGGATATGGAAAATCTGTTATTTACTAATGTTATGGATAGTGATACTTTGGGAGACGAAAAATACGAAGAACCACCATCGTTATCAAGTTTTAAAGAAATAGTTCAAACGGTGATGTATGAATACGATAAGACGCACAAGTCAAAATTAAACATAGTTTTGTTCAAGTAAATACATTTTTTATTCGTTCGCTTTTTTTTTTTTTTTGGAAAATTAACTGTCGAAAGCAAATTTTTTTGAAAATTTCTTATTAGATATGCTCTTCAGCATCTGTCAAGGATTTGTAGAATTTTGAAAATACCCGGTGGATGTGCATTATTAGTGGGAGTGGGGGGCTCAGGTCGTCAATCTCTCACTCGTTTAGCAGCGGCTTTGTGTAATTATAACGTTTTTCAACCCGATATTACCAAGAATTATGGAATGAACGAGTGGAAAATCGATTTGCGAACGATATTGAAAGAATCTGGAGGGAAAAATCAGCCAATTGTATTTTTGTTCGCTGAAGGACAGATAAAAGAAGAGTATTTTTTACAAGATATCGACGCTTTATTAAATTCTGGGGAAGTTCCAAATTTGTTTATTTTAGACGAGCAACAGAGTATTTTAGAAGTAAAATTATCGTTCTATTATGGAAAACCGTAATCATGAAGCATTTGATTTTATCGGAATAATTTTCTCGTTGTAGATGGTTAGATTGGCCGCTCAAGGAGGAAATAGAAATTTGGATATTGCCCCATTGGTCGTATTTAATTATTTCATCAATCGTTGTAAACAAAATTTGCATATTTGTTTGTGCTTTAGCCCGATCGGCTCAACTTTTAGAAACCGTTTGAGACTTTACCCGTCTTTAGCCAGTTGTTGTACAATTGATTGGTTTGAGGATTGGCCAGAAGACGCGTTAGAAATGGTCGCACATAAATATTTGAAAGGCTTGGATCTTTCTGAGAAAATTAAAAATTCCGCCATCTCTGTTTGTCAACGTTTCCACGTTGACGCTAGGTACGTAATATTGATTTTAAGGCGATGCACGTAATTAATATCTATTTACAGGAGATTATCTTTAGAATTCTATTCCGCCACACGACGTCATACATACGTTACATCTGCGTCGTATTTGGATTTAATTAAAGCTTATATGGACTGCACCAATCGCAAACAAAAAGAAATTATGGAAGCGAAAATGTGTTACGTTGGCGGTCTTCAAGAACTAGAATATGCCACATTACAAGTGAGTAAAATGAAAGAAGATTTATTCAAACTTCAACCCCAACTTCAACAAGCGCAAAAAGACACGGAAGAAATGATGATTATGATTTCTCGTGAGACGGTTGAAATAGAAAAGGCTACCACTAGAGTGCAAGAAGATGAAAAAGTTGCAAATGTTCAAGCCGAAGCGGCTAACGAATTAAAAACAGAATGTGAAGCTGATTTAGCTTTAGCTATTCCTGTTTTAGAAGGTACCTCTAATGATATACTACTTAGGCGATACGATTTTAAAATGGTCAATGCGAAAGAAAAAGTTATATTTTAGTTTAGTACATTTTATTAAATAATACAATAGACAACCAAACTATAGAAACCAGTAATTTCAAAATTTTAATTATGTATCATATTTAAAAGTATTTGTATGATAGTGTGATTAAGTGATGGACATTTATATCAATTTATATATTTTATCTTAATATGGTCGCATATTATTATATTTAAATGTAGAAACGACAAAAAATCATTAATTTTAAATTTTAATATAGAATGTTTTTAAAAGTAATAAACGTATAAAAAGAAATTACAAGTAAGGATATTTTTCTATATATAATCTTTAACAGTAACAATAATAATAATTTAAGTATTGAACATAGATATATTGTACATCGTATGCCTAATAAATTTGTAATTTTCAAAATTTTTAAACCCTATACGTCAATATTGGTGAAAACATATTTCGTTTATTTAAAATAATATTTACCAATTAGTAAATATTTCAAGTCTTCATGATTAGAAAATTGTAGAATGTATTCCTCTGAAAGTGATGCTATAACTTAACTTCATTCGTTTTTCCATTTTTTGTCTTTTTATACATATATATATATTATTAGCTTAGGGAGATTACATAACGGCCACCTTTTTATAAAAAATACACAGTATTTACTATGTAAATATACATTAATTTTTACGAGAAAATATTTCATCAACATTAATTGTAATGTGCATTTAAATTTTATCTGATTGTAAATCGGATTTTTGAATAAAATTTTTTTTAGCTTTAAGTTTTTAGTTTCGCTGGATAAAAATATTATTTAAAACCTTTAAGTTGTTAAAGGTACGAAGCCATCTTTATCATTTTTCTGCGCATATATAATCATGTTATATTTTATATTGATTCTTTTTTATATCAATTTATCAGTTATTATCGAGAATTATTTAATTATAAATTAATAATACGCATTTTTAGACGCAATCGATGCTTTAAATACTCTAAAACCAACGGATATAACATTAGTAAAGTCTATGAAAAATCCCCCTGAAATGGTGAAAACAGTAATGGCAGCAGTATGTGTAATGAAAGGCGTGTCACCAGACAAAGTCCCCGATCCTAATAAACCGGGACAAAAGGTAACGATTAAATTTAACTATTTATAGATTTACACAAAATGAAAATAATTGTGTTCGTTATAGATACTGGATTATTGGGGTCCAAGTAAACGCATATTGGGAGATATAAATTTTTTACAAAGATTAAAGGAGTACGATAAAGATAATATACCGTCTCAAATTATGGCTATTATAAGAAAAACATACCTCCCTGATCCGAATTTTAAACCGCCTATCGTTGCTAAAGCTTCCAGTGCTGCGGAAGGTCTGTGTAAATGGATTATTGCGCTGGACATGTACGATAAAGTTATAAAAGTTGTGGCACCGAAAAAAGAGAAATTGGAAATAGCTAATGCAGAATATGAAGCGACCATGGCGATATTGGATGAAAAGCGAAACGAAGTAAGGCAGTTACAGGAACGGTTAGATTCGCTTAAAGATCGCTTGGAAGAGACTGTGTTGAATAAAGAAAAACTACTCGCAGAAGTAGCGTTATGTGAAAACAAATTACTCAAAGCTGAAAAACTTATTGGTTTGTATTATAATACCGGAACGTATGTTTATATCCGAGTGGTAAGTTAAATTTTAACTATTTAGGGAGCCTTGGTGGCGAGAAACATCGATGGACTGAGCGCGCCGAAGAGCTTCAAACCAACTATGATTGTTTACCTGGGGATATTCTTATATCTTGCGGGATAATCGCATATTTGGCTCCGTTCACATCCAATTTTCGGTATTTCAATCGATCATAATTAATTGACGTGCCCGTACAATCGTTTAAATTCACATTTCTTTTTACAGATCTTTAATTATCGATAAATGGAAAATAGTATGCAACGATTTAAAGATTCCGAGTTCGAACAGTTACAGTTTGATTAACGTGTTGGGTATACCGATTAAAATTCAAAATTGGACAATCAATGGTTTACCGATGGATTCGTTTTCAATCGATAACGCCATAATAATGGACGGGTCACAAAGATGGTCTTTACTGATTGATCCGCAAGGCCAGGCGCATAAATGGATTAAGACGATGGAAAAATCGAACGATATTATTATTGTTAGGTTAACCAATCCGAATTATATGAAAAGTATTGAAGTCGGTATAGAATTTGGTAAACCGGTGTTAGTTGAAAATGTATTAGAAGATTTAGATCCGCCCTTGGATCCGATATTATTGAAACAGACGTATAAAGAAGGTGATTGTAGATAACTTATATGTTACTGAGGCCACGAACACTCGGTATTCAATTTTAATAGTTATACGTAATATAACGAAGCACGCGGGCCTTTTTTCTACTATAATTTTGTCATAAAATACGAAAGAAAATACGTTTTAGTCTTGTCGTTTTCAAATGAAATAACAATCCACAATGTCCATTAGTTAAACGTTTAGTTAACATATTCGTATATTTCAGGAAAGTCGATGTTTATAGAACTCGGGGATAATATTGTTGAGTACAATCTGAAATTCCGATTATATATCACTTCAAAGCTTAGAAATCCACATTACTTACCCGAAATATTTAACAAAGTTACTATAATTAATTTTGCATTGACAGTGGAAGGTCTGGAAGACCAATTGTTGGGAATTGTTGTAGCCAAAGAACGGTAAGTATTAAAACCATATATATATATATACATACACACATTATACATTTATAGACCAGATTTGGAGTCAAAAAGACAACAGTTAATTGTAGAAGGGGCGGAAAACGCTAAAGAATTGTTAGATGTCGAAAACAATATTCTACAAATACTTTCGGCACCAGGAAATATTTTAGAAGACGAAAACGCTGTTGACGTTTTAGATAACTCTAAGGTAAATATTATTTGAGTAAACATTTTTGTATACGCCGGCTTATTAAATATCACGACGGTTATTTTTCTAATATAGGTATTAGCTAAAGAAATCATCCAGAAACAAGCCGCTTCAATCGAAACGGTTTCAGTTATTGATCAATTCAGGTTACAGTATAAACCAATTGCCAAACATTGTTCTATACTTTATTATTGTATTACTGATTTGCCTAATATTGATCCGATGTATCAATATTCATTGACTTGGTTTCTCAATATATTTATTATGACTATCGAAACCGCGTGAGTATTTAATTTTTATTAATTTGTACTTATCAGCTAGTATCTTTATTTAGACGCCCGTATATGTATTAAAAATCATGTTCGATACGATTAAATTTTGTTGCCTTAAATACATTTTATAATACTACAATTAAAATGTATAACGTTTTAGTATGAATATTTAAAAATTGTTTCCGTTAAGTAGATTTGGTAAAAAATATCTAAATATTTTAAATAAAAGTCGAACAAAATAATATATATATATATATATATATATATATATATATATATATATTTAGGTATCGTGTTTAAAAATATATTTTATTTTAGACACGACATCTAAATTAGTAGGTAAGTTACACTATGCTAGCATAATCTGAAATAGGCGAATAAAAAAATAATAAACGTATTAAAATATACCTACGTCGTTTTTAATGTACGAATAATTTAAAAACACATATACGATTTTAAATAAAAATACATTTGGTTACAAATCCATATATAATAATGATGACTGATGTTGTCGATTCATAAATTACAACTTTTGTATATACTGAAATGTTATATATTTTATTGTAAAGCGATTGCGTCGAAGTCGAATGGGTTACTTAACGTAAATTTATTGTTTAGAAATAAATCGAAAATAATTCGTGTACGAATGGAGGCGTTGAAAGAAACTTTTACTTATAATTTATTCAATCATGTATGCCGGTCATTATTTGAAAAAGATAAGCTGTTGTTTTCTTTCATCATGTGCACCACAATAATGCTGTAAGTAATAATTGTAACGCGTTTTCGGTGTTTAATTACGCGTGAATGTCGTTTAATAGGGCGGAAGAAAGAATCGACAAGCAAGAATTAACGTTCCTCGCGACTGGTGGTGAATTTTTGAAAAACACTATTCCCAATCCCGCACCCGATTGGCTTTTCAATAAAAATTGGGACGAGATATGTCGTTTGGATTGTTTAGTCGCCTATAATGGTATATTTTTGATGTTCATACACGATTATATTTTGTTAAAGATTTTTAAATGTTATAAACCAATATAAGCGCCATGTTTTTAGGAATAAAAGACGATTTTATAAGAAAAGCGGACGATTGGAAAATATATTATGATTTAACCGACATTGAAAGTTCGAAATTCCCTAGTCCCTGGTATGAAAAATTAAACGATTTTCAACGTATTCTGGTGGTCCGTGCCGTTAGACCCGACAAAGTCATTCCTGTTGTAGCCAAACTTATTAACGTGGAACTTGGAGAAAAGTTCGTTTATCCACCGTCATTCGACATAAATATGTCTTATAGTGACTCAGATTGTTTGAGTCCACTTATATTCATCCTTTCACCTGGGATAGATCCTATGGCAAGTTTGTTGCAGTTCGCCAAGAAAATGGGTCAGGCGAGCAATTTACAAAGTGTTTCGTTGGGACAAGCGCAAGTGAATAATAAATACACTATCTAATCCACGACGAAAAAAATAATATACATGAAATCATAATGTTATTAAAGGGACCAATAGCCGAATCGTTGATACGAAACGCACAAAAAGCCGGTGGTTGGGTATGCTTGCAAAATTGTCATTTGGCTACTTCATGGATGGGACAATTGGAAGTTATTTATGATTCGTTTCACATATCTAACGTGAATAGCGAGTTTAGATTGTGGCTGACCAGCTGTTCATCGGACAAAGTATGACGAAAATGTCGTTTTTGTCGAGTAACTTTTCGTTTAAATATAGCGTTTATAAGTTTCCAGTATCCATGCTCCAAAATGGTGTTAAAATGACCAACGAGCTTCCAACAGGTTTACAAGCAAACATGCTCAGAAATTATCAGTCCCATCCCGTAAGAAATCAACATTTTTTCGAAGGATGTCCAGGTAAAGAGCGGATATTTACTAAACTATTATACGGAATTACGTTTTTCCACGCTGTCGTACAAGAACGAAGAAAGTTCGGGCCTATTGGATGGAATATACCTTATGAATTTAACGAATCCGATTATCACATTTCCATACAACAACTTCAAGTGTGTACGCATTTAGAAATTACATTGGGTCGCGTTATTAATTAAATCGGTTTTAGATGTATATTAACGAATTCAACGAAATGCCGTTTGAGGCTGTTAAGTACTTGACAGGAGAATGTAATTACGGCGGTAGAGTAACTGACAATTGGGACAGGCGCACAATGAACGCGATTTTAAATATATTTTGCTGTCTGCAAGTAGTTGAAAATCCTCATTATTTGTTTTGCGACGTTAGCAAAAAGTACGGCGTTCCATATCGAACCAACTATCACGATTTTATAAAACAGATCGAAGTATAATGAAATAAATCTCGTCGTTCGGCAAACGCGGAAATGGACTAAAAACCGCGGTTGTTCGTTTTTTAGGAAATTCCGGTCGTCCCTAGCCCAGAAGTGTTTGGATTGCACGTTAATTCGGGAATTAGCCGCGATTTGCAGGCCACCTCGCAACTTTTGAACTCATTTAGATTGGTAGCGGAGCCTAGTGGCGGCGCGGACGATACACACACGACAGACAATTTGATAGCCATTGCGTCCGGTATACTCAATAAGCTTCCGAGTAATTTCGACGTAGAAACGGCAACGGCGAAATACCCGGCTATGTACACAGAATCCTTGAATGCGGTTCTTATTCAAGAGGCGGAACGTTTTAACGTATTATTGTCCGTAATTCGCAAAAGCCTACAAGACCTGATAAAAGCTATCAAGGGCGCCATTGTTATGACGCCCGAACTGGAAACCATGGCCTTATCGTTATCCATGGCCAAATACCCAGCATTCTGGTCGACCGTTTCTTATCCAAGTCTTAAGTCCTTAGGCGGATATATAACTAATTTTATTGAACGACTTAATTTTATACAAGTAAGCCACGCTATGTGTGTAGCTTAAATGATTATAATTTATAGTGTTGTCACAGTAGGGATTAAGAGGAAACAAGAAAAAAAAACAAACAAATAACCGAACGTCGGTATTATGTAAAATACATTCGCATGTTTACTCGGATTATTTCTTTAAAACGGCACTTTTTCGTTTTAATCGTACGATCGTTCGATTATATACTGTTAGTACCGCGTAACAATTTAATTTTATTTGATATTCGAAGACAACGTTAATGTAAAGTATATAATTTTGGATTTCGAATTAAACGTTTCGAACTGGACGACTTAACCGGGGGTTTAATAGATTAATATATTCGTTTTTTACTGAAAAACGTTCACGTTTATGGAATGCTTTTAAAAATGAATTCAACTTTTGTTCAATGTTAATAAAAATAGGCGTTCGCATTTTATGTATGTATATTTTGTGTACGTTTGAGAAAACAAATTAAGTACCGAATAACCAAGTTATTTAATTAAAACGTAAGTGGTAAATTGGGCTTGGTAACTATTTACGGTTAGTTACGTAAGTAGGTCCTCTATGAATTATGAGTGTACAGTGTACATTGTACATAGATCTCAATTGCTTCTTAGATATTTATAAATCACCGTAGAACGGGGTATAAAACGTATTTGGTCCACGATCGTATATTATTAATATAATTTTTTTATTCAGCGAATTAGCGAATATTTTATAAGTCGTATAATTTTCGAATAAGAAAAAATAGGCCGACGTTTATTTTCGTCCACTGTGCACGTAAAATGTATACGTTATTTTTTTTTAAATACGATCGAAGAAATTATAATTTCTAGAAAAGCGATTAAGCTTTCAACAATATCGCTTAATATTTATATAAGCCAAGGGGCAATGTATTTTTGTGGATACGTAAATACCTTTATTCGTCGTAGGCATGAAAATTGAAACGGCGGAGTTAATTAAAATTATTTTTGTAAATTCGACTTTGTTCGTATTTTTAAATTTATTGTTTTTATATTTAACAAATTAATAATTATTGCGCAGTTGTGTACTCGCAATAATATATTTGTATGGCGTGTTTACAAAATAGTGTATGGTATCATTATACGTACATATTGACGTACAAATAGTTGCGAGAAAACGGACCCTTTTTCGTTTTCAGTTATTTTGCTGTCGGGATAAACATAGAAAACGGAAGGAACAACAAAAGACAAACGCAATTCAGATATTTACGAAACATTAACTTCTCCCAAACAGTTAAATGATGTAGTTTTTAAAACGAATACACGGCGTATAAATACAATATTTTTAGATTAAAGTAAAACGTTTACGGTACACGACAAACGTATAATATACTATTATAATTTATTATAGTCCCTTGTTCATTCAAAACGAAGCGAATGTTGTTGGCGTTGTAATTTAAATCGTACTATACATCGTAATTAAGTTTAATTATACATTATCGACGTGTACCAACCTATAGGCTAAAGTTGTATACAATCAGACATGGGGTTTCGTTGACGCCTTGAATAATGTTTTTCGTTTCATTCATTTACGCGTTTTATTTGGTCTTAGATATGGATCGACGACGGTAAACCGGATAATTTCTGGCTTAGCGGAATCTTTTTCACTCAAGCGTTCCTTACTGGAGTGATGCAAAATTTCGCTCGTCGTCACGCTATACCTATAGATCGATTATGCTTCGACTTTCAAGTACAACACTTTGATCGAATTAATGCATCTCCCGAGGATGGAGTGTATTGTTACGGTCTATTTATAGATGGTGCTCGATGGGATAGCTCTAAGTATGTTATTATCGATGATTTATGTATATATTATACAATGTAAATATAAACAAAACGGAGTATACATACACACGAATATATATGTATATGTATGTGTGTATGAGTATAGTATTGACTGTATTGCATAATAATATAATACGATATTTTTTTTGAATAAGATATATATATATATATATAACTTAACGAATGAAGTATTTTTGAAGCCATACGGAATTTGTAGCATAATTTTCGTAACGAAATTTTACTAATATATCGGAGAATCCAATTTTGGAATTTTATTTTGTATTCTCTGGAATTTTTCATTTATGACTTTCGTAATATATATTAATAATTTTTTTCAACGATATGTTTTCATTATATCGTTATAGAAATGTGATAGAAATTTAAACGGTCAAGATTTTTATCACAAAACAATTTAATTTTTACTACTTTTTTTTTAATCAGTATAATCCTTGATATTTATTACACAGTATATTTTGTTCTTTTCGTTGGAGACATATTTTGGAAGAACAACGAATACTTTTTAAAATAGTTATAAATTAGTTATAAATTAGTTTTTTATATTTTACATTTATTTTCAGTAGCATTAACGATACGATTTTAACGCGTTTTTCACAGGCTTAGTAATTTTGTATTAGTGTTTAAATAAAACGCCTTTAGTGTTTCGCTATTAGTGTTGTTACTTTGTGTATGTTGAATGTACAGGGTTAACCAAGAATTTATTCGTATTACAGGATGGTATTGGAGGAACAGCTACCGAAAGTATTAACTGATATGTTACCATTAGTATGGTTCATACCTGTAAGGAAAAACATGTTGATTAAGGGGAATAGATATACATGTCCCGTGTATAAGACTTCGGAGAGAAGAGGAATATTGTCCACAACCGGACATTCGACTAATTATGTTTTGCCGATGTTTTTGGATACCGATAAAAATCCTTCGCATTGGATATACCGCGGTGTAGCTCTACTATGTCAACTGAATAATTAATATACGTAGTTTTTTTCCAATAAAATAAACGGTTTTCGATACTTTCGTATTGAATATATACGTATAATTTTCGTAATTACAATTTTATTCTTAGCTATGAAAAAACAATTGTTATATATTTTTACTTTTATAATTAACGTTTATAACTTATCGAAAAATGTTCACGGATTTTCTTTATTCTTTATCCGTTCCTCATTTTCTATACTTTTAGCCGCGTCCTTAACTAACGGAATTATAATTTGTATTAATTTCTCTTGATCTCCAAGTTTTGGCACTACGATTCTGGATATGCTTTCTTTAGTTAGTATCTGCTTCTCGATTTCAGGTTTGAGTAATTTTATGATTTTTTTCAATAGAAAGTCTATTTGTTCTTCACTTAATTCTTTTTTATAGGGGTTTTGAGTATGCATGTGATTATACCAAAGTTCTGAATCTTTGTAAGTTAGAAAATTTTTGGGTTTCGGTGTAATCCGATCTTGGTCGATATTGGTCGATTTTCGTTGTTTGAAATTGTTAGAAACTGCGACATGTGGAAGCTTTCTTTGAATAGAATTAAGTGGTGTAATTGGTGTCACAATCGATTTCAATGAGCTTTTTCTCGTTCCCGTTGTAATGACCGGAGAATGTATTTTATCTTTTTTGTGCATATTCGTTCTTTCAGTTGATTGAAATCCGTCTAAGTAGTTTTTGGAAAAGTTGTTTACATCAGATAGTATATTATTTTGGAAATTTTTTTCGGGTCGCGGAAAATTATTACGGTTTGAAAGTTTTGTAGTTAAAGGTGATATCGTTGATTTTTCATATGTTGGAGTGTCAGTATTGTGTTTGTATTTGTTAATATTTGTTGTAAAATTATCGTAATTTATTGTAAACGACGGAGTAGTAGAAGTTAATGGAGTTTTTTTAGTTATAGCTTCCGTTAACGTGGAAAAAGTAGTACTATTTTTACTATTTAGTGGCTGTAACGAAGAAAGTAATATGGTGGACAGTAAGCTCGTTGATTGATTTTCGTTGTTCATATTAAGAACTTTTATTGAATTTGATTGGTTGAATAAAGTAAATACTTCTGGAGACGATGTTGATGATTGCGATCTGATAGTAGACGACTTTGAAGTTGCATATGGAATTGTCGTTGTTTCCGAATTTGAGGTAGATATTGAAAATTGACGAGATGATGAATTAATTAAATTTGATTGATTACCGTACTCGTCATTATTAGCTATTGTGGAATAAACTGATTTTATTTGGACCGAACTGTCATATGAATTAGCGTGTAATGTCGTATAGGTACCTGGTGTCATAACAGATGAAGATTTCGATGTTAGGTAATTATTATTTTCAGATAGAGGGATCGAAAGTAATGTGGTTGTTGGCTGTAGAGACGTAGATGACGTAATTATAGTTTCTGGATAATTTGTGGCTTTAGGTATTTCTGTTAGGTTTTCTACGATTTTAGTTGACGATATTAAAATTGTTGTGTTAATGTTGTTCGAAGATTTTAAGTCGGGTAGATTTTCTCCTGGCTCGTTCAATTGGTTTTCGTCATCGACAATTGAGCTCTTTTCGGACTCATTGGTTTTACTAGTCGTCAATTCGGTTTCGATCGTAGTGTCCGGTAGTTCGCTGGTAAACGAAAGGGGTGTACCTTGAGTGATTGTAGATTGTGAATAGATGCGTGTTGTTTCTCCAAATTCATTCGACGATAAATTATATTTTGTATTCCACGGAAGCTGCGACACTGAATTTCTAAATGTGCTCGGTAAATTCGACATTTCTGATATAGTCATTGGTGTTGCGGTTGAAGTCATTTTATGCGTTTTCGAGGAAGTAACTTCTTGTGATGGCGCGAATGCACCCAATTTAATTACGGTTGTCGACAACAGTGGCTGTTGTACGTCTCGTGATTCATCGATTTGCTTAAATTCTGTGGTTATCGGGTTCTGAAATTGATTCATATTGTCAAGTAACTTTCGATCGTTTTTTGGACCTTGACTTTCACTTTCTCTGTATTTTTTCTGATCGGCGTTTACTGGTTTCTCTTGGTGAAATAATGTCG
Organism: Geopemphigus sp. TES_GeoC_2020; assembly: GCA_025469175.1. Taxonomy (NCBI): domain Eukaryota; kingdom Metazoa; phylum Arthropoda; class Insecta; order Hemiptera; family Aphididae; genus Geopemphigus; species Geopemphigus sp. TES_GeoC_2020. The sequence continues at coordinate 50,507 of JAIPRN010000751.1, forward strand.
GTAGCGTATGGTCAAACTCGTCCTCCGAATGATTTTGGCTTAATGGTTTTTCCGTTGTATATTCTCGTGTAGGTATTTCATCGGGCTTATCGTACTTTCGGATCTCGATTTGATTGATTGGGGTAACATAAGTTTGGACATGCGCGGGTTTGTTAATGCTCGGTATGTGTGTAGACTCATGTGGTAATTGAGTGGGCAAAAGTAGCGGATACGATAATTGTGAAACCGGAATTAGACGAGTTGATTCATCATAAGACAGCGGGATATAGCTAGAGTAAATAGTTGGCTGGTAATATGGGTTAAAAAAGAACGGATAAATAGGGAACGGAGCAATGTTTTCATATTTCTGTGTATTCGTTGTGGAAGTACGCATTCGATTTCTTTTCGCGATACGTTGTATATTTTTTGTCGATTCACCGGACGATTGAATATTTGTATTGTATCTCTTAATAAATTGTTCTATCCATTCTCGGAGAAGTTTGTCCTCCAATTCTGGAAAATAAATTGTTTTTATAAATAATTTATATTTAACAACGACGGTTCGAAAAAATTGCACAACAAATTGCATATTCGACATAGAAATAAGCGCGTGTTGTTTTGAAAAATGAATACAAGTTGAATTTATGTATACGCTATTCAACAAGCAGACGATTCTTTTGAGTAATATATTATTTAAAAAACGTGTTAGAAGATTATTGTCATTATGTTCGATTTGCATTTTAACTGGAAATATTTGTGATCAACTGACAATATAAGTAATTTTTAGAAAATTGAATAACAAATTTAATGGTATTCGTGAAATTCTTTTAACAAACTACAATACAATTAAAAGGAAGTTTAACACGAATTTTATATTTAACTACAAATATTCTAACGATTTTATTATTTTTAACTAATTCGCGTGAAAATTAATTATAGCTTTAAATATTATAAATTTAACGTTGTTGTTTTTAATATTCTGAGAGACTAAGAGAATTTCTACAAATACCATTTTAAGAAAGTAAAACTTATTATTATTATTACAGAATAAATACGATCGAACTAAGGAAAATTATTATTTATAACATTTTAAATATTTTTAGAAACTAAATGGTATTTATATTTGTTTATTATTTTTTGATCTTTTTTTTATACATATTATATATATTATTCGCAATTTTTAAATATTATTACTCAATTTTTTACTTACAAAATTTGAAATATACATAGGCGTAATCAAAATTATTCGTGGGATTAGTAGGGATCCTAACATTGTCAGTACCTGTATAATTTAAATAATAAATAATCATGCCCTAACCCTTTGAAAGTTTGAGTGTAAGACTTAGTTGATTGGCGTATTTACGAAGTTTTTTACTGTCGATTTCATTCGGCATTATTTTTAATCGAACCGGAGTCGGTATCAAGTCAACGACATAACAGTTTCCATATAAATTTCCCCTGGGGGCAAAGTTTTAGACGGGTCATTGGCGTATTTTACCACTTTTAGTTTTCATGGAATAATTATCAACTCGACTTTTAAAATATCAGTGTACCACTCCAAGCGTGTTAATTTTTTAAAAATATATATCTGTTATTGGAAAGGTACATATAGAAAGTAAAACTATATATTATTACGTTTTGATTAAAAAAAAACACGCATCATAAACGCTTTATGCCGTTATTGTTTGGTCGTAGGAAAATACGAGTATTGCATGCTAAAATTACACATCATTCATCGCGTTAGAGTTTTGGTTGTTTGTCCTATATAGATAAAATACAATTACGTTTTATTAAAAGTTTTAACGAAAGAAATAACGCGATGGAATTATATTATTTTTTTATTATTTTTTGTTATATGTATGATGCTATTTTCGTTGATTAACGAAGAAGATGAGATTTTGTAAGAAATGATGTCGAATTCATATAGTAAATGTGTAATATATTTGCGTTTTATTGGTAAAAAAGTCGTATAAACCTAAGGAAAAATTATTTTACTTTCCTTCGGTCACGTCGTTGATTTTATGAGAATAACAAATACAATAATATAAATGTTGAAATCATGCTACAAGAATATCTTGTATATTTACAAAATTCGAAATATATACATTCAAAAAGTACGTATACTTTAGAAAGAAAGAGAGATGTTGAACATTTGACATTTATATAGGTTTAAAAATAACTTATTTAGCGTTGATTAAACGTAATATAATTAGTTTATTTAAATATTTTTATTTTAAATAAAATCTGGCATTTTTAATTATAATATTTTCGGAATAAGAACGTACGCTGCTCAAGTATCCGAATAATCGCCGAGGAAACTCTTGGACCCCCTGGCGAGTGTTAGACGTTCTGTGATTGGATATTAATTATCGGTTGATATCGTAGTTAAGCCAACGCGATGACAGTTGTCCTCATAGATGAGCGCAGCTATTATGCAAAGTACTAAAATATCATACACGCCGCCGGCAATGATCAGTGGCAAGGGTAATATGCGTGGACATGGCCCGATTTTAGTCCGTCACTCTGTGCGTTTTCATTTTGAAAATGGTGTAGGTAATTGAATTTGAGTAAATGAACAGTACTGATACAAATGGATGATATTATTGGAATTCCATACAGACACAAGTAAACTATTGTTATAGAGTATTGATTGTATTATTTACATGTTTGATAAATACAAACATTTCTAGAAAGTTACGAGAAAATGTCAACATATTAAATGCACTACACACAAAACTTAAACGATACTCGTAATTATTTACAATTTAATTTCGTTGCACATAATGTCATGAAATACGTTATAAAATTTAAATCGTTTATTAGTCCAAAATAAATTGTTTAAGATACAAGTATGAAAATATATTTAATCATCGTTGCAGAGGTAAAGAAGGTAAGTACAATTAAAACGCGGTAATATTGTTTTTTTAACCGATACACGTCGAATTAAATTTACGAATTTGACAATACGAACCGTGTGACGACAAATTTGCAATGATAACTTAGTGATTTTTCGTTTAAATATATAATTGACCTTTTCCAATTTAATATATTCGCGTCACGGTCCAATTCGAGTTATTAATTTTCCCCTCGAATTATTGTCAAAATATAATTAATTTTTAAAAAATTTTCGGAGTAGTTTAATTTAATTCTGCTGCTTGATACAGTGTCAACGAAGAGGAATATTTCAAAATGAATTTATTTGTTTTTCTTGTAATTAACTCTTTTCTTTTTCCACTTTTCTCCCAACTATACGAGGTCGGATTCTTTTATTGTAATTAATTGCGTTTTTAAAGGCATTTAATTGCATTGTGTCAAATGCGATAAACTATCTAGGAACTACGATTATTTATAAATTGTTTTTATATTGAGTGTTAATTTGTTGGTTTTGATTTTACCATAAACAACATTACGCTATCATTACATTTTGGCTCAATTTTCATACATTAATTTTTAAATCTTTATGTTAAAAGGTGTGTTAAAAATGGGTTTTAAGTTTACTCGATTAATTAATTTGGTAAATATGAAAACACTCGGTACCTATAATTTATATATTCATTGTTCAATAATGATTTTTAAAACATACGATTAAACGAAATAATTTAATATTGACAAAACGGAAAAACCTGTAATAGATAGTTTTTGTAGAATTTTTTATTTAATACAAATGCAGAATATTTCAAAAGTTTGAAAGCATTTAAATAATCAGCTAAATTGATAATTTCCACTAAATAATTTTCAAACAATTACTTTTTGAATTTTCATAAGTTTATAAGTATAAGTATTTTATTATAAAAGTGGCAAATTTAAGTGTTTCCGAGCCCAGTGGCTTATTTATAAAAAATTGCGGTAATGAAGTGTTATTTGTTCTCACGATCTAAGAAGTATTAGAAAACAGTTATTTATGCCAATAAAACAAAACGTTTATATAATACGTATGATTAAACTAATTAAGTTAAAATAAAAAAGTTGAACATCGTTGTGACATTAAAAAATTGTGATGCGAGTACTATAATTTTTGTACCGCGCACTTGTTTCGCTTTTATTGCACTGGCACAAGTCAGTGTCAAATTATTGTAAATTTGAAAGCTATAATAAAAATCGTTGAAAACGAGAAGACCGTGTGCGTTAAGTTCAGGTTACACTAAAAGTGCTTGTTTATTATTTTCATCGATTTGTTTGTAATAGAACCTTTTAAATCGTACCGAAAAATTTTCGTCGACGCGTTTAAAAGTAAACAATTGTGTTGTATTTTTATTAAATTGATAATATTTCATAAAACATACGAATATTAAAGTTTATTACACAAGAAAGTAAATTCGATATATTATAAATACATCGGTTGGAGAGATGGTCTGACGGTTGTACGGGCGGATGATACAAACGAGAAATAAAGTTTTCAATAAAAAGCAGAAACTCCAAATATTGAAAAAAATTTTTCAATACGACGTGTATGGTTTTTCATTAATTTACTATTGATAAAGAACGATTGTCGAGTATCAGATATCAATGTTTATTCAACAGTCGGCTTATAGTTGAGAGATTTTTTCTTTATTTGATGCAACTACATAAAATAAAAAAATATATATATTGTGAAGGGACTGAAACAGGGTCAAAATCTAATTTAAATCGTGTTCTATATACAGTTCCAGAAAATATGTAACCCTTATATTTTCTATTTGTTCTATTTTTCTTACACATTTTGCGATTTGGATCAACGAATTTTTAACATCCAGAGAAAATAATAAAATACGCCCTTTTAAATATCTCGTGGTATTTAATTGGTTAAAATAGTATTATTACTTACTCGTACTTAGCCCATAATTTCGTTCGTTGTTTACTTAACTGTACATCGTACGACGTACTATAATTCGTTAAATAATTCGTACTTTTTTACACTCGATATGTTTCAAGCGAATTTTCAACGAATTTACAAAAACATTCGAATAATTCGATTTTTTAAACTTAATATATATCTGACGCGCCGTAATTAAACTATGCCAGTACTAAAATGTATATGGCTGTATGACAGTATCGAAGTAATAAAATATGTCCCTAATAAAAACAACAAATAAACGAGTTTTAAATGTTAAGAAAATAAAAACGACGGATCCTTCTACGTATTATTTCAATGTTATTTCGGAGGGTTAAAAAATTCTCACGCTTCATTTATATTCACCAAATAAAGCCTACTAAAAAACAAATTTTTTTTTAATTCGTGAAACGGTATGCGATAGTGTCCCGACGTCTACTGAACTCATTAAAACTAAATTAAATGAATGATTACAGTAAAAACTGTAAATACATAATCGATTACTAAATAACAAATAGTTTTCAGTATTGCAGGCAAATTGTATCGAGAAATATTATTCCCCTTGGTGTTATGAATTTTCTAGTATATGTTTACCGTGGGTACTAAAATTCTAGGAGATATCTATACTTTTCAAATACTTTTCTATCGAGAGTACAAATATATTAGACGAATCGTATCTTCCAGATATTTTCTTACTGGGAGATACGGATATATTATTAAAACATCGTTATCATAAAAAATAAAGTTATTTTGTAAATATTTTTGTTTTGATTAAAATAATTAGTAACGTAATAATTTCTTTATATATTTTTAAATTAATTTGTAAATTATTTTATAATTTCAAAATAAAAAATAGAAGTACGAATAATACTTATTTACGATAGTATTTATACAATTTAAAAAATTCGGTAAAAGTATCAAGCTTTTCCGAGTGTAGTTGAACAGTTTTGTGCGAACATTTTATTTGTTCAGCATATAATTCATGATTCTTAAATACGTATAAATCCGAACCATGTTTATAAATAAATATATATATTCTTTACGAATATGAACGTATTAAAAAATTGTTTACATTTTAAAGCCTCTACTAATTGATAACTTTTCTTTTCCATAGAAATTTTATAAATTATATTACGTCAAATTTTAACACTATACAAAAGTAAAAGATATTGACAAAAACGTTTAATTTATATTATTAGACGCCTGTTAATGAAATAATAAGCGAACGAATAAAATACTTATTGCTTTTGAGCGAGAGAAATAAAAATTAAATTTCACACAATATTGTATAGGATTTGACAAAACTGAAAACACAAGAAAAATAAACGTAAATTAAACATTACGCACTACTTATACCGCGCCAAGGGTTTGGTATTAATGAAATATGTCTACTCGCGATCCGATTAAGGGACTTTAGGTTTTTCCTAATGGATCCGTAAAATCTCAAAACAACAAACGACGATAACGTTGAATTGGAGTAGGCGTACGTAGGTACAGAACACGTCCAAAAACAACAAATTACTACGCGCCGGTTTCGCGGGTGCCAACGAATTTTCGTCGATCAAAAACCGTACTCAAAAAAAACACGAATAAACGAGGCAGATATAATTTACCTAGTACGTTTGCACCGTATGTAGGCGAAATTTCGGGCGGTATTATTATAGTTCGCCAAGTATATTTATATCCGCCGGGAAAAAAAAGTCCTAAATGTACAGATGACCTAGACTTTTGGTATCTTTAGTGTAAACACACACTAGGGAAATCGTACCCTAGAGGGGGTATGAATATTCGGGGATACGACGATTCGCCCGTTACATCGGGCGTGTATTAATTTTAGTACGTCAAACACTGGCCATTATTACATCGGACATTTGACAAGAGCAATAAAGATATTGTGTTCGCAACTGCACTACGTATAATTCGACTTGCTGGTTGTTACGGACGTAATTTTTATCGACATCGAATCTAGAGAAACGTTAAATGAACAGAAAAAAGTGTATACGTTTAAATGCGATATGGTTTTTGAAAATAAATTCACGAAACGTCGAAGGTTTCGCTACGAAGCCATTTTGTCGACGATATAATACCAGTTGCCCGAGATAATGAAAAAAGGAAAACAATTTACACTCGGAGGCCAATCACTGCGTTAGATCCGGCCTCGCAATTGATGGACAATATTTATCGTTACGATAACACCCGACAACGCACCGATGCATTCTGCTAAGGCGTCGATTTTGGATATTGGTGGCAATAATGAACGGAATTATGTCGACGTTAATTTACAACGGTTATCGATCCAATCCTGATTTACTATGTTACGACTATTACGCCGCCTCTTACGGAAGCCACGACGCACACCGTAACCGTATTTTGGTTCATTTGCACGGGGACATCGCATAGTTAAAACATTAATAATCGTCTTGGGGTTTCGCGTGAAAAAACATTATATAATATTCCTGATTGACACGTCACCCGTGAAAGTGTCTAATCAATGTGAAATACGTCTAACGTATTGTATAATGGTCGTTAAAATTCTTTGGTCTGTTGCATTCAACGGGGTTTTGTTTACGGTAGTATTAAAATACATTAATCCGTATCATTTCGTCGACAGGAAATGAAATTGTACACGGGTATTTTCGAATGTATGTTTTATTTAGACGATCGTTATTGTGTACGCGTTTGTTTATATCGCGACAAAAACCGAATATCTAAACGACGTTAAAAGGGAATTTGAAATTATAGTCGACATCGGTTTAATATTTTAAATACCTACCCGGTGCAATCACAGTTCGCGCGCGCAATAAAAACGAGTTTCCCGGATTAATACGTTTCCTTTACGGCTTCGCCGCAAGCCAATTCCGGAATTAAATTTAATTCTTTGACGAAAAAATTATAGTCGCACGGGTACCGACAACTGTAAAACGGTTCCTATTAGAAAACGTTATAATTCGTGTTTGCTAAGTACGCAAATAAATAAACAGTTTAATTTTATTTCGACAGTAGGGATATTCCGTTTTGTCGGTGTATGTTCAATATCCGAATGTAATTGCACGAAAAACCAAACGATAGGCTGGCTCCTTTATTTTTATTATTTCAGTTTTCGACCACTTTTTCGAGTTACCGAGAGAGTAGATTATGTTCGTGAACATCGATCGACGTTACGATTTTTCGTCACTGATTAACGACAGAAAGACTTTAAGTATGACCAAATGAAACAATATCGCACCCCGCACCGACGCTCGATTTTCCATTTTATGCTAAATCTCATCATTTATGCCCCTCCATTAGCCACGTTAAACGTTCAACCGGGATTATGAACATGACGGACATTTATGCAATTTCCTACTAAACCCCCAATCAGTCATCCATTCTGACATTTCCTTGTGCGATTTCTAAAAAAAAAATAACAAGATTTTCGCTACTACGTTTTTTCTATAATATTATGCCCTACAATTGTACAGTATTTCTAAAAAGAAGGACCGCGATGCTATTCAAATATCATTTCCAAGCCGTGCGTAATACTGTTATTGTTTTCCATAAAGCGCAATAATAGTGAAGTACACCAAGCGGCGTTGTGAACGTGAAATCTATTCACTTTATTCACCGATATTTTCGCGACACGCGTATTGTCAACTGGCAACTTGCACGTACGTGTCTTGCGCAAAGGTGATTTTCATAAAAATCGTAAAACTTTAACAAGTTTACCTTTTTTTCCCGATCGAGCAAAGTTGCCGTACACGGGATCGCATTTACTGTATTATATTTTCCAATACCGATAAAAGTGGCGGAAGTGTATTGTACAATAATTTTGTGGAGGAGTATTATTACGAAAACCAATTTTCTTTTATCTTCAGCCTTTTGTCGCAAATTATTTTCAACGTTTCGTCGTCTATTTAATTTACAATGTAGACACCGCGATCGTGGACAACCATATATCGGTCCGGAGTATTGAAAGGTATTCAAAACGAATTAGTTCAACGTTGTCGCGTATTATGATAATAGAACTCTATTGTAGAAAATTAAATTTTTTAACACGCCCGAAAGTGGCGCCGCGTCGCCGTAATTTCGTAACGCGGATATAATTTGTAGACAGACTTAAATCCTTAAAATCGCTATTAGATTATCGTCTTGTTGTTGGAAGGTATTACAATGTCGAGAGTATATTGACGCCAACAGTTTTCATGGAATCCTATTACGAAGTAAAATTACGTATACCTTTTACCACCTTGTTTGGAATACCGCTGCTGCGTGTTTTTTTATTGTGTGGTTTAACGTGGAAACCGATCGATTTCCCAAAATGATTTTTGTGCGCGCTGGAAATAAATCGCAACTAATACGATCGAACAACGCGGCGAACAAATCAACAGCAAATAATGCGCGTATTCGTACGTAAGAATTATATTACTGTCCTAACAATTGAGACGATTAAAAATTTTAAGTATAGGGCAGTACTTGCCGTATGATTACTATTGTAACATATGCGTATATACGTACGTAATACAATTTTCATGCTATATATGTTTGCGATCGAATTACTTTTTTACGCGTTTTATAATTTTTCAAATTTTTTAAAACCATTTCGAGTTCATTTTCGTAATTTAAATTTTAGAGAAAACGGAATAAAAATTCGAACGTACATTCGCGTACCAAGTTAATTATTATACGACCATGTATTAATAATTTTGGCGTTTCTTAAATTTTAGTGTCATCGTTATTGCGATTATTAAATACATATAATTTCAATTTATGAACGCAAAAAATTGAAACTTCAATCACCGAAAGTGCCTAAATGAATATTATTTGCGTCCGTAGCGAAGATACGTTAAGGACATTGTTCTTCATATTCACTCACGTGGATATACATATATGGCACAATGTTTAACTGCTTAGAAAATTTTCCGTTAATAATAATTTTACGAATTTCACAACCTATTATACAATATCAGGTCCATAAACCTATTTAGTTCTAACGACGGATTTATATTAACGGTATTCCATATTTGCGCAGTTTAATATAATATTATAATCGAATAATTTGTAATAATTCCAAACGTATTGTTCTCGATAAAAATTTACCCTACTTAACAAAACGCGGTTTACTAAATACTAAATAGGTACACGATAAAAATAAACGTTTATGCGAATAAGTTATTTTGGAGCATATAGAAGTGAACATAATATTGCGTTACATTTACGCGTATAACGAATATTTTCGGTGACGTAAATTTCAATCAAATTGTATTTTCACTTGCCGTCAAAGTGTATCTCGACGGGTTATATTTTTGTCATTGGTTATCAATTATTTACTGTTAAACTCGAACATTGTCGTTTTCGTTTTTTACAGAAACAAGCGAGTAAAAATAAATTGACGGACGCAGGAGCGGGGGGATAATTGTTAGTCTCGACACAAGACCTTGTCTGACGGAGTACGTTTTCGCGGTGCTTACCGTACGAGTCGTCGTCCACGTTGTCGTCGCAGTCGCCGGTGGTGTTTTGCGGCTTCGTCGTGACCGTCTGTAGTAGTAGCCCGAAGAACAGCAGCGCAACGGCCGATAACGTCCACGACGGCCTCATATCCGGCGGAGAACGTTAAGGATCGTTCACAGCGGACCAAACGCCGTTCGTCGATCGCGTTCGGCTATTTTTGTTTGTTTTATCGTTATTGCTATCGGCAATTATTATTATTATGACAATACCGCGACAACCCGTCAATGGAATACAATGGACGATCACGCAATTACTGCGCGTTTGTTCCACGGTGTGGCGAAAATTCTTGCGTTTTGTGTACCCGTCAGCGTTTCTATCGAATTTTATTTCGTTCGCTGTTTTTTTTCAGTCGCCCGTATATGCGTTATGTACATTTTTTGTTGACACTCTCACAAGTACGCACGCACGCACGCACGCGCGCTACGCAAATTGGGACGAAATCCGGACGTATTTGCAATTTTCGCACAATTCGTTCGTTCAATGTACTAATTGTTATTTTTTCGCCGTTCGGTTTTATTATTATTGTCATCATCGTTATTTTGTCAATCGAACATAGTAAGCAGCGTGCCCGACGGTTAGTTTATAAAACAATATTACCGGCACGTATAAACACATTAAAACACGTTGCTCTATAGGCGTAATAACTTACCGTATTATTATTATTATTATTATTGGATTCGTCAAATTTATCCACGGTGAGCACTCGAATATTTCCACCCGCGAGTAATGTATTCGTCAAGAGGTACCGAAATTATTTACGTTCCGTCGGTGCTATATTCGATCGTTTTAAAAAAAACGAAAATCGTTACGGACGAAAGTTGTACGGGATTTTTGAACGTGTATTTTCTGCCGCACTAAACGATTAATCAATCAATCAATCAAGTTGGTTTATTATATTAGTTGGGGGGGGGGGAGAGTTTAAGGGATTTTTCTTTCTTGAATTTTTTTATTTCAGGTTCATTCAGCGGCGGTATTTCTGTGTCAGTAGAGCGAATAATTTTACTAATGTTTACCGAATATTAATGTAACGATATTAGAGTCAGTTTCCAACGAATACGTTTTATCCCTATTTCGTTCAAACGCTAAAAGATGTCGTAACACACGGGGACGTTCTGGCAATACGATTGATAATATAATATACTCCGTATACACTCTGTAATGCAACTAGTATGGTTCTCTCGCGGTCGCGCACCAACTTCACGCGATCCAAATGGTGCGCATTTTGCGCAAAAATCGCTACGGCCGAACCTTCCGCAAATAAACCGTCACCGTAAGCATTCTTGCGTCATATTAGGATGTATTGAGTAGTGTTTCCGGTGGTTAAACCTTTCGACGTTTTCGAAGTTGTTCGAAACTCTTACGAAACCGAAAATATAATCGGCGGAGCAACGGGTTACGGCATTGTCATTCCGTGTTTTGTCCACGTTTTCAGAAAACGTGACGAAATTCAGCGACGTGGTGGTAGTGGTAGTGTAGGGGAGGTTGAATATTTGAACATGTTCCGGGCAATTTCGGGTATTACGACTACGGAATAAAACAAAACGCGGCGTGGTTGACACGGTGACCCGCGATCCTTGCGCGTACGCCAAATGTCGCCGATGCTGGCGCGCTCGTGAATATCCGTTGCCTGAAGCGAGCTCGTACCCGTTCATTTATAGCGTGGAGTTATACATAGGGCGCGCGCACTCGGGGACGATAATGCATAACGATTTGCGCGCATTTAGAACGACGTCCCGTCGTGCCGGTTATGATGTCCTCAATGTCTAACGTCTATTATATATAGGCCATTTTTTCACAATTTTCGTCCGTGTCGTGTACGTAATAATCAGCGCGCGTGAACAACCGCGTCGTGATGACCAGTTATGGCGCGCAGTCGTTTAATAGCCGCCGTCGATCGTAAATTGTTACCACTCGACAAAACGACTTGGAGCCTAAACTAAAACCCTAACCTAAACGTGACCGACGAAAGCCGTCGGTATTTCGTACTGTGGTCGCGAGGGGGAGGCGTTGCTTCCGCGTTGTCCACCGGCTCGGCTCGACTCGACCCTATTAATCGCACGTCGCAGCTCTACACTAGTGTCGGGCGACATACAACCGAACGATAAACACTTGTTCTTTGTGGGTGTCCACGCCGCGTGTTCACGTGCTCGAAATACGGGGCCTAATCTAATTGGAAAACATACCGAAAATACACGGCCTGCCATCGTGCGCTTTCGAGTTCCGGATTTCGAACAAACTCTGTCGGTACAACGATGCACGGTTAGGTCACGATATTTTTCGCGTTCTTTGTAAGAAATTCGACGCACGTATTATTACTACGCTATACGGTCAACGGTCAAATAGTGAAATCGAGTTGTTCGTTTTCAAAATTAATTCGCACCAATTTCGGGCATCATCACTTTCTCCCATTGATTTTTGTTGATACCTATGTACGATATATATATATATCGAGTTTTCTGTATCGTTATTGATGACTAGAACTTTGAAACGTTCGTGGTTAGCTATATTTCATTGTGCTAATCCTATATATATATAGTTTTTTTTCCACGAGTGAAATTGTTTCCGTTTTTTTTCTTTTCTTCATTATATTCCGTACGTGTACTCAGAGAAAACTAGAGCACGGTTTCATTTATTTATTATATACGTATACATTTATGAGATATATATATATTACATATACAGTATAAATGATATAGCCACGGTAAATATTGGGTCATCACGTAAGAATATATTTTGTCCATTCGACAAGCGACAATTTCGGACGCTGTTGTTATTTTCTTTCAACAAATAATATCTGCAGTCGAATTGTTTTTGGGCTTTTGCCCTGTGTGGTATTCGAGATACTGTACAAGTAAGAATAAACTCAAGTACTTACCGACCTATGAGATATAGTATTAATCGTTGGTATTTTTCATTGTCGTCATTATTCACCCCCCCCTTCCTCCACTAAACGAAAACCTTTATTGTCGATTGTAACGTCTTGTGCGGCGTATTTTAGTTAATCTCATTTTTACAAGCCGTCTAGTGTTGAACATTAACGCAATTTGGCAAGAAGATTCGAAATCAATCGTTGTCTTTTTAGAGCGTAACTGGATGGGCGTGACGTAACATAAAGAGATAGATAACTAGAAAAGAAATAGAAAACTAATTTTTACTTCTTTGTCTTCATACCCGTACAAGTGTACGTATCTATTATATCTCCAATGTTCTTTTTATCCAAATTATAGGTTAAAAAACGAGTTTTTCGCCTTCCCGTTAACCCGATAGTATTCACAGGCGTTATATTTTCTGTATGCTCCACAATTATTGTACTTATCGATTCGCGTAATTCAAACGGGCGAAATTTTGTTTTTCCGTTTAGTTACAGGTTGCCGATGGACAATAATACATTAACGGGTACCCTATCGGTTATATTATAGGACATAAAATCGCTATCGCTTAAACACGATTGTGCATTAAATTTATCGTTTTAAAATCCACTTCAAGAGACGTGCTTGGTGACCAATAATTACACTACGAAGTTGTAAAAATAGGCGGTTTATTTATTTTATTTGTCTTATCGGACGTTCACGTAAAGTCCATTATACCGATTTATCGAGAATTTATATCGTGTGCCAAACATCTAATACAATTTGTTACATTTACGGATAGTTTTTCAAGTGTTTTTTTCTTCGCCGTTGTTCTTATACACCAAATGATTCATTGTGTGTACGCATCGATTTTTGAAACTCCTTATTCTTTTTTCGACAATATAAATAATCGTATTTAAAAATTAAAATTATTAAAAACTTACGTACAAATTAAACAAAAACACCGCTCGTAAAAAGATATCATCAAACGTTTTACGGCACCGTTTTATGTTAATGAAGCGACAAATAAAAATAAACGAAGCGTTTTGTCAACAATAATTGTTTTAAATCTAATTATTGCGTGAAATTAATCACTTTTAAGAGTACATTGTGACATTAATTCACAACATTTATGTCGTAAACGTGTAAACGTCATTACTTCAATCATTAGGTAGGTTTTTATTATTCTTTTTTCATATTTTTTACGATCAAAATGTATAAAAAAATAATCCAATTGGTAGTTACAGTTAACGCGATCGTTATTAATTTATATTAAATATCGTATATAATATTTTATTATATTTAATCAAATTGAACGTAGATAATTACGAATATAAAATCTCTTTTAGATGCTCCAATAATTTACATTGAAGTTGGTATTAGGTTTTTATTGCGGGGAATAAAAGTGGTTTTATATTATTTTGTAGGTAAAATTATTAAAGTGGATTCTATTGTGTCGGCATCAGTATACATACGAGTATAATGCAGTTGAATTTTATGCCTTACGCGTTATTTATATTTTGTGTAGTTCGATTCGTCTAATACTATGTTAAAAATGCTGTATAACTATGGTCTTTGTAAGTCATAACAATAGTTAAAACGTTCAAAATTTACGTCTGGTATTAAAAAAAAATCGACATTTATCCAGTTCTTACGTGTATTGTAATTTGAACGTTCGAACACACCGTTCCGGTAAAACGTTTCATTGTCAAAATAATAAAAACGCTTTTCAGTCTCATATTATTTTGCGCAATTCTTTAATATAATCACGACGCGAAGTACATTTCTAAAACAATTATCGTTATTATTTCGAACTAATCTTTCTGCAGATAGACCTTTCCAAATATAAGATCGTTTATTTTTTTCGTCTTCGTTTTTAACACACAGTCTTCTATCAACACACCACCACTATATTTTTTTTTAGTGTAATTCATTTTCAAATTAAACAAATAAGTGTGTTCATTCACGATTTGCGTGGTAATTGCGAAGTGTTCATCAATGGCGGGTAAACGCGTAATAATATTGTCGTCGTTAATAAAATACATTCGGGTACAAATTGGTTACCGACCACAAAAGAAAACAAGCGGAACACGTTTAATTTATAACGTTTGGGTTCTGATGTCACGCGGTGAATGTTGTGTATTATATATTTTTGATTGGGTTACGGCGTACACGACTAAAAAAATGGTTTTGCACATTGAACTCGTTTTGTCTTACGGATGTCTGACGGCTTATTTTTACGTTGTAACGAGACTACGAATTTTACAAATATTTTAGGACAAAAAAAACGTCAATCGATTTATGAATAAAAACAATCGAATACATTCTTCCGTATACAATGTTTCATGTTTCGTATTAGTCGTTCGAATAACCATACGTTTTTGATAGAATACATTTCGAACGATGCTCAAGGTCGTGAAAAAAAACGTATACTTCCTATCAAACCGATAAACATTTACTTATGTTTCTTTATTTCGCGTGTTTATTTGTATAACATATATATTAATAGTAGAGTATATTTTTATTTGAAGGCTATGTATCGTTTATGTTTATATAAGTATCGTGTACCTGCGTTATTGTTGATTGTATCGTCAACTATTAAAATCCAACCTACTTATTAAGTAGAGAGTGAGAGTAGAATTTAAACATCAATTAATATCACAAATATTTTTTATTACTGTGGGTTGGTAACGTGATTTCTTCCTGCTTACCAATGATAATGAAATAAGCTCGTTGTATTTTCATGATCTGAAATTGAAATTTTGTTCAGTACACTAACGTAATTTTGATTCGCGTGTAATAACGAATTATTATTGTTTTTCGTGTATATTTGATATTTTTACAAGAATAACGGCGGAACAGCGTATAAAATAATTATTTAGGTAAATTACAAATGTATAAGAAAATATAAACGATTAGTTTGGTGTGAGGTCGAGTTGTTCCTATAAGATATGCTCATAATATTCGTAAAATGTGTTAAATAATAAGAGAAAAACGAAAAATGAAATTGAACAATGGCATTCACGTTTTCAATTGGTAATCGCCATCCATCACTCGCATTTGTGGAATTTATAAAATCAAGTTTAACGGGACAACGAGACATTAATCATCCGATCAATGGACGGAAAATGTTGTGCAAAATTACGCTACTTATATAGACGAACGTAGGATATGTAATTATTTATCGTCTACAACTAAATACGCCGGAAAAACTCGATGCTATTTACAAATAAGAATGAATTAAGTTTGAAAACCTCGAAGTTTTTTATTAAAATAATAATCAAAATAGTATGTTCATTATTTATACATGTTTAGTCCAGTTTCTATATTATATATATTTATATTGAACGTCATCACTGTATAATATGTCGGATATAAAGTCTAGATGCACATAAATTATTTACCCTCAATATACCGAGGTCGAAAGTAAAAATATCCATAAAATATTGTTGGTGGACCCAATTAGTCGGACATTATTACGCAGATATAATGTTTTACGGGCAAAATGACGCGAAAATAACGTCTAGAAACATTTAAAGATGGAATTAAACGAAAATTCGTAAAACAAAGGTAGAATTTTATGAAAATATTTTCATAAAATATTATATATCTATATTAATATAACTATTTTATATTTATATAACTATTTAAAAATATGTCGAGTAAAAGGTAATTAAAATTAACGGTAGTGTTAAAACATTCGATTTTTTTTATAAATTTAACATAACATGTTGTATTTTACAGGTTAGAAACGATAATTGGTCGTCACGTTTGAAAAATATTTCTGAACGAAATTTGAATATTTTCCGAAAACCTTAGGCTTTTGATTATTTTTTACAATATGTTTCGTAGTTTTTATTTCACGCGTTTTAATCGATCGAAATGGTTTTAAAGAATTTTTACTACCACCAAAAGAAAAAAAAATACCAACTTAAAGAACAAACATAAATTCGTTGTAAAATCAATACATTTTTTCATTTCGATTACAATTAAAAATATTTAAACTTTGTTTGTCTTGTATAAATACAAACTATTCTATTTTAATGAATTTTAATGACATCTTTATATATATATATATATATA